>BCLG01001750.1:39381-64611 GCA_001602295.1 Zoysia matrella
TGTATATTCCTATTGTTCTCCAAGAACTCAAAAAAGTGTATAATTAGAGAACAAGTTCATGAGGTTGTTTATGGATTCGGGGTAGAACTTCCTCGCAAACAAGTAGCATGGTCTCTTCACCCCATTCCATAAGCAAGGGTTCTGAGTAACCACTTTCTGCACAAACAAAGCTTATTAGTTTGCTATTTGTTCATCAATGTGTGTGTGAGAGAGAGAGAGCGAGAGAGAGAGAGACCTTGCTATCACTGGTGACATGGTAACTCATGTCGATTGACTGCAGTAAACGTCCACGGATTGAGACTTAGAAGTGTGGTATGGCAAAAAACTTCTGAAAATAATCATAAGATGGACACAGCACATACTGTTATATTCTTCAGAAGCTCGTAAGTAACATCCTTGGCCCGGTAGGCTTTAGGATGCCATTTCCCTTCAGACCAGTCAACGTGTGTCACAGACCAATTAGCAATACCGCCTGGATCCATCATCTGGTTGATGCAAATGCAAAATTGCAATACTAGCAGTTAGGGTGATTATTCAGTATTCTAGATGATGAAGAATTGGTATTATAAAGGCCACTATGTACCGACATGGAATAGCGTTGGCAAATAATGCTCATCAGCATAGCAGTTGCGACCGTCTTCCATCCCAGGCTACAAAGGAAGAATGGCAAAATTGAATTTTCTCCACAGAAACTGATACTGCTATATGAAATACAATACAGGGTTGCCGAGCAGATTGTGGCAGAAAAAAAAAATCATAGGTAACTTGTAAATTAGTTTGCATAAGAACACAAAAAACAATTATTGGACCAATAACAAGACCACAGCTGCCTTTGCTAATAGAAATTTGTTGTGGGCTATGAAACAAAAGTTATTTCCTTTATTCAAAAGACAAATAAAGTGTGCAACCTCATTGAAATACTTTGTTCAATAAGACATTATTCAATACTGGAAGTTTGAGCAAAACTGGAAGTTACTTCAGGAATAAATACAAAATCTAGCCTAGATAACAGGTTATTGCATCAAATGAGGAGATATAACCTACTCCTATTCTGCACAAATAAGAGATTATATAATAGTACTACATAAGATACTTACCCTGCAGTGATATTTGAACTTAGTATAGTAAAGACTGTCTGCAACTATCATCAACGCATGTTGGCGCTTCACTGAGAACCACTGAAATATTTTCAAGTGACGTCAAAATACACTCACATCTGGATGACTTTTTATTAAAAATATGCAATAAAAACTGCAGCACTAAATCCATCTGAGGATATCAATATGGTTAAAGTTCAGACACAAATTTGGTGCTTTTAGTAATCTAATGCATAGAAGGCCCAGACGTGGGTGCATCATCAAAATACTATGCATGATTAAGTGCATTTGTACCAAACAATTTAGGGCTTTCAGATACAAATTAGTGTATTTAAGAATTTACTACCTAGAAAAATACACGCGCATCAACTTTCTACACGAACATATTATGATGATTGTAAGCTTACCTGTGAACCTTTCCTGAAGTCAGACTCTCTAACCTCAGGTAACATGTTCTTTGAGTATCTAAAATTACCATGTGGACCAGGATCATAAAAGCTGGAGGAGAAAAACAATTATGTAAAGTCAAAAGCAAGATTAACCTCACTCTAAATAATACCACTGAATTGCTGAAAATGGAAATTGGAAAAGTAAGAAAAAAAGTTCTGTCTGAAAGATCAATGAAGAGTTTGGGAGCAAAGACACATTGCTGTTAAAGATATATCTGAGAGAAAAAAAAAGACTGGCATACCAATCAATAAAACTGAGATTTGTTTCCATCAGGTAGTCATACACATAGTCAAAGTTGTGCAAAGGTACACAGCTGCAACCATACAAAAGTTGAGATACAGTAAATTGTCAAGGAAAATGAAATGAAAAGCAAACAGAATTAATACCTGTCAGATAGCAACACAAAATGCTCATTATCAATGTCCTGTAGAGCATTTGCCAACAACCTCCTTTCTGCATCAACCATAGAAATCTTACCCCAGGTCACCTGAAATGAGAAAATTGGGATTATTATTTAAGTTCCCTTCAGCTTCTGATCCTTGTGGCCATATGCTGACCATACAGCCGTATTCTTGTCAAAAATCATAATGCTGAAACTAATCTATGTTTTCATGTAGCAAGCTATTATGCTGAAACTTAAAAGACTATACACTTACAATTACCACATTACCTTTTCACTGTGTATGTCACGACCAACAAAAAAGGGACTGACATGTTCTGGCTTCTGCCTTGAGGCGTGAACATATATGCTTAACCTTCCCTCATGGCCCTGCAAAAACAGAATGAGAAGCAAAAGATATGGAGAAATAAACATTGAACAGAATATGACAACACAGGAAATTATGATACCCCTTAATGAATGCTCAGAATGTAAATGAGGAATGCAATAGAGTGCACAGTAAAAAGTATTTATATAGCGACAATAGAACGATAACTTCAGGCTACATTAGTTAGGTAGAGCACACTGTAAATGACAACCATTCAATAGAACACTTCAAAAGAAGAACAAACTTAAATCAAGATAAAGCAATCCACTTCCACAGCTCGCATTAGCTTGATTTTTCTGTAAGCTTTTTACCTTTTAATTAATGAGATTTAACTGCAGCCTATTTTCACTTTTATACGATAAAAGTATGCAAGACCTAGTGACAAAGCTTGATGCATGGAAAAGGAAATTAATAAAACACTTTAATCTACAAAAAGAACAGACAAGGGGTATATACCTCGAAGAATTTATCCCATAAGCTTTCAAATGGCAATGACCCAGGAGTCAAGAACATGAAAGCTATTTTTGACCTTTTGGATCGAACAGGAGTCGTTGCTAGGATCTGTCTGAAAACAACATGCGAGGCCCTCTCTTCATCAGTCAATTCCCTGGCAGGTTCCGCAGGAAGCCAATCTCTCATTGGGGATGTGTAGGGTGGTGGAGGATAGAGATATGCCCAGACAAATGCAATGGAGATCAAAGCTGCAACGACCAGTATCCAAACACATCTCTTTGCGGAGGTTCTCTGGCAAGGTAGTGGAATGGCTTTCATATCCTTAATGCCCAGCTGCCAAACTTGTTGCCCCTTCATCTAATCAACCCTCACAATGTCGGCGCAACCCTCGTTACTCTCAGACCACCACCAGGCTTTGTGGAATGGCTCTGGTCCAGCAGATAATAGTCTCCTGTAAGTCAAACTGCAAAAATACACATTTTGTTTGATCAAAATGGCATTTGTCTCTTCAGCCAAAGTAATTAAAGTAATGTGTGAGCTGATCATCCAATGTGTTTTAGGTTCTACTTATGTCAGCCGAAGTTTTCTGAACTCCCAGTCATTGACCCTGACAAAGGAAGTCTTCAGAATAAAATGAAAATTTGTGGTGATTCTTTCCATCTAGAAGGAACAGCTAACATCTTTTTAACAAAAAAAAAAGGATTTGATCAAGTTATTATTATTAGAACCACTCTATGTACAGATAAGCCTTTTTGAATCCTACAAACAAACCTACTCAGAGGATTTTCCTTCTACAGGCAACGAAAGAACCGCTGCATGCACAGATAACACCTTTGAATCTCCTCAGGAATTTCACCGGGCGGCGGTCTAAACCAAACAATCTCAGCCCAAACACACAAACCCTAATTCCCAACAAATGAAAACCAATCCCATCCCACCGTTCCCTGAACCACAAAGAACTTCCCGTCCATCTACAATGCGCTGGAACCGGATCAAACAGCAAAGCAAAGTTGGCGAGAACCCCGCGCTCACCTAGACGGCGCCTGCCGGCGCGAGATCGGAGTGAACGAAGCCGCCAGCCGACTTGCCAGAAGGACGCTGCTGTAAACACGGCGCGCAGGCAAGCAAGCGCTCCCGCGCACGCACGAGGCCGAAACGTACCGGCGAGGCGGCGCCGATGCGCGCGTGGTGGGAGAAGAGGGCGGCTGGGGTTCGGGGATCGAGGAATCGTGGGAGCGACGGGATAACCGTGCTCGTTGGACGGGGGTGCGGGCGCGGCCGGCGCGGCGGGCGAAGGGGAGGGAGGCAAGGTGAGCCGAACGAGGACAGACGGATCAGTTTCGATGTGCTTGCTGATTTGTTGTTTCCTGTCTGTCGACAATACGCCGTATTATAACAACGTGGTTCAGAATAATTAATATAAATAAGGCATCTTTTTATTTGGAGATGAATGCGGATTGACGTGTGGGCTTGAATGACACTGGACGCAACATGTCACTGCCAGCAGTAGAGTCAACGCATACCGGGTCTGAAAAATATACTAGTACTCCGTATGTGTTAAATTAAAGGTGAAAAGTAAAAACCTCTCGGTTCATCTTCGAAAACATTAATCAAATAATAGAAAAACATTTTACTTGTGAATTTTAAAGAGAGGTGCCCTTGTGGTCTCCTCCGTTACCACTCTGAAACTTCTTTATGGACCTGCGAGCCAACTATATCCTCCTTCTCACAGGACTCCATAGAAAGCAGGAGAAACGCTCGGTGAATTCCTCCGGATCGCCGCCAACGCAAATGGTGGTGGACCAAAGCCGTGCGTGTCCAAGAAACTCAACGGCCCGCGGATCCGCAATACCGAGAGCTTCCCCCTATCGATGACGCGGTTACTGAAAGCGACACGACACGGCACCGTGCTTCCGAGGGAGCCCCCACGCGATCATCCCTGCCAACCGACGCCGTTCTCCGCCACCCGCGATCACCGGTCCCGGTTTCGGTCCGCGCTCCACATGTCGCGTCCTGCCGCTGCTGTTGCCGCAACACGGTTTGCTATTCGCGTAAAGCGAAGTCCTAAACGATAAGCTTGCATGATCACGGACCACACGGTGTGAGCGACGGGTCGGCGTCCGGAGCCCGTCGCGGTCAGCTGCAGCGGTCGCCCACACCCGGCTCGCCAGCTCTCTTCACCGCGAGTGGGGTTGACGGCCACGGCCTGGAGCACTTACCGAGTCATGTTCAGGCTGGCAGCCGAACCCCCTCGGCGTGGAGCGGTGGGGTGCCATCGGTACAACATCAACATCGTCACGACACCAGCGAGGCTAAAATTAGGAGCCAACAACGCGAAATCAGATCATTTACACCTTTCCAAATCAGCAAGAGAGAACGACACGCTATCACATTTACAGGGGTGCTTCGTGCCGCTGGTAGCTTAGGCATATGGAAGAAGAGGTTCGCATTCCATGGTCCGCCGCAGCTCTACAAGATGCTCCAGGCAGGGAAGCTTCCACTGTTGGTCAGAGACACCTGCAACAGAGAAGGTTTCAGCGTTCAGCGTTCAGACCACCGTGCGCAACCCAGGTGTCCCAGCCTCGCATGTTCTTCTGAGGACAACGCGTAACCACTCGTGTGGCAGAGGTTGGGTCAACCGTGCGAGGAAACTGATTGGAGGTTGACAAGTTTGTGGTTCCAATAATCTCACCTCGTGATGGTCTTGCCGGATCAAATTCGCTGTCCCTATGAGTCGACTCTGCGCCTGCCCTTGCGTTCCGAGGATCTGCCTTGACCACCGCCCTGTTTTCCCTGAACTTTCCTGCTGCAGGTTCGCAAGCCAGACAAACAAGGGTAAAACACGACAGTTCAGAATGGTCAGTCAGATAGGACGATACAGGTGCATTTTTTGACTGACCAGAAAGCCGCTGTGAGGATCTTGTATATGAAGAACATCGGCAACACGAACAACGCGGATGCCTGCAATGCAAACGGGTGACCAGCACATCGGTGAATTTTCAGAAGAACGTTTAAACTGAGTGGCACAGGTTTCTACTGAAGAGCTTACCGTGAACCATGTCAATCTGTCATTTGAAAGGGGTTTCAGCAGCTCGTTGTCCTCCGTGAAGTGCTTGACTACTCTCCGAACCTGCGCATCATTGGTGCAGGGATTCTGAGATATCCGAACTGAACATAAACAATGGAGTGATCAAAATTCAGCTGATGGATGTACCTGATCATGGTATGTTTTCATCGATGCAAAAAACCGCCTCCAAAAGGATGCTATGGGCCTCAAGTAAGGTTCAAGGACTGCATTTGCTCTTGAGACGTGAGGTTCAGATGCTGCAACAATCTGATTGATGTACGGTTTGGTGCGTCTCTTGGATTCCTAAGTAGAAAATGAATCGTTCAGGTTCCAATTTCAGTTTAATGTGTCAGCTTCAGCCGGTGGTGAAATGCATGACTCCATAAGCACCTGCCACTGGTGAAATGCCAATTCTTGGGCCATCAACATGTATGGTTGGACTGCGTCTCTGCAAACTTTATATGCTGAAGTACTTTGGGTAGCCAATGCTGATATATATGGCGGGGTAGCATTCCTCAGCGAGTTGATATGAACTTTGGCAAACTTCATGAGGGAAAAAAGTATAAGAAAAGTCCATGAAAAAAGGAATTGTTCCAACTCAATAAAAATAAAACGGCAATATAAAAAATGGGAATAACCACTTTTCAGGATTTTAACAAAAAAATAGGGGCGTCTTCTCCCTATATGAAAAAAATTCATAATGAGACACCAAGTTTATGAGGAAACCTACATTTTTTGCGGCCTGCAAGTGTGGCTCCACTAATTGTTGACCACGTGTCAATTTCTTGCCAACCTGTTGAGTGAACAATTGCATTCAGAAAGAGTTCCTCTAGAAATTATTGCAATAGAAAGGAAATATTTCAGGCATCATTATTAGTTAAAATTACCAAACTAAACAACCTTTTGCTTCAGAGGATCAAACAAAGGTTTCCCATGGACCTGCCATTTGGCAGATGCCAACTCCTGAAAAATGCATAAATATAATTAAATTGAAGTTGAAAGCTACTGCAACTCCTCCATTTCAATGATGTTGCCTAACCTGACATCGTACAACATGCATTGTAAGCCAATGTGGAAGCCACATGCCACGAACCTAAAAAAATAACGTGTCAATTACTTATTATAGTAATTTAAACATCATGTCATGTCTGCACAACAGAATATCCTACTCAGGTACCAAAAACAGAATGTCAGACTTTCAATTTTGTAATACCTTTGCCAATTCCTCAGCCTTCATTTTTCCTTCCTTCTCCAGTACAGCAAGTTTGTCCTAAGCAGATCACATGAATCAAAGAATTAGCACATAATTCTTAAAAAGGGTCTTTCAGCCTTTGTTGAAGTTACTATCAACCTGCGCTCTCTTAAGTTTTCTATCGAGCTCCTGGATTTTCTTCTTCTGCGCAAGATTGTTCTTCTCAACCTGAAAATATGTGACTTATATACGAAAAATATTGTGGACAGCCAAATGTTACCTCTCATATCAGAACATGTACTTACACTCTCCAACTTGCGACTAAGTTCTCGCGAGATTTTCTCAGCTTCGGTAGCCCGGACTTCTAGCAATTCCCCTTTCCTTACTTGATCTTCCAAATCACTACCCAGCCTCTCGATCTGTTATAATATATCTTATTTTATCATGGTTGCCATTGGAGAAAATTGTAGTATCATATTTGCCATGGTTGTGTCCATAACAGGTGCAATGGCATGTAGAAAATTATTCCTTCAAAAAAAATTCAGGGTAGCACTAATAACTGGGAAAATAAGCTCCTCTTACCTGTTCCTCAAGCAGCGTGTTTTGAGTACTTGCCTTCATGACAGATTCATCATCGGCCGCCACATTCAGCTTCTAGTTAGACAACATTCACAAGAAACTTAAGTTCGCAAGACAAATAAAAATAAACGAGAACACATAAAGATATAACACCTGGAGGACATCTAGTTCAGTGACCAATGCTGCTGTCTGCGCGGTCTTCTCCCTGACAATACTCTCCAGCTGCAAGGCCTCCTCGTTCTTCCTGCTGATCTCATCCTCTAAAGCCAAAGATTTATTTCACCGAGTAAACAGCAAGAAGGAATCAGGTAAATCTTCCTTTGAACAGCAAAGTGAAAATTGGCTACGACAACCGGATTATCACTGTATCACATCGTAGACCCATCGTAATTACTAATTAGCTCATTTTAAGGCAGAGACGTAATTTTAAAATTATAAAAACCTATGGTCAATGTCAGATGGAAAGGAAACAGTACTCGTATGTCCCAAAGCTGGAAGTAGCTCACTTCAGTTCTGTTTTGTGCTTCAACTATAATGTTAATTACTCTAACAAGCAAAAGTACCACTAAGAAGTAAGAACAACAGACATATATGAAGATGTCTGATCTAAGCACAACAGTGCGAAGACTGACCTAAGGATGCAAGCTTGGCTCTGAGCATCTGAATTTCCTGCTCCTGCTGTGTTGACGATGGAGCGACAGAGCCGGCATCGCCCTGGGATCGAACCAAGGACAGGCAGAGAAGCATGGCGGCGATCAGAGCCTTGCAGTTCGCCATCAGCTCGAAAACTCTCTTCAGGTTCCTCGCCGTGTTACTAGTTACTACCCCTGCTGTTCAGGCTTGTTCATGGGACTCCGAATCCCGTTTTAGCGGGAGTGGAAGGCGTCGGAAACTCCGAATCCCGTTTTGCTTCCTCTGTTTCGGTTTGGACTTTGGAGCCCGCCTGTGCATGGTCGCACACGTGGCGAAGTCGACGCGCACACGTGGCCCTTCTCGACATTGAGAAGCCGGCGACACGTCGAAGGGGAGGGACACGACAGAGGATACCTGATCAAATCGTATCGTGGCCTGAAAAAGAGCTTCGCGAGCACCGCACAGCTGCACCTTGGCACGCGTGTTCCAAGGAAACTCATGTAGAAATGCAGTTTTTGTCGAGGGTCTTAGTGTAAATGTGACAGATCACACGGGCCCCAACGAAAGTGAAACCGCGCCGTGCCGCCGTGCCGCCCTTGCGCCGGCAACTGTTCTTGCCGCGCCAACGCCATCGAAACCCCCTCCCCGTCTCCAACCCCACGAGAATCCCTAGGGGCCAGGTCCCCGCCGCAGCCGCGCGCCTCCGTGTAGAAGAATTCGCTGCGTGCGCGCGCCGCCGCCGCCGCCGCGAGCTCGTGGGATTAGTCGATCGGCCATTCGGGGCCGAAGCGAATTGGGAGGTCGCGACGGGCTCGAGCGCGGAGGCGGGGCGTCCGCGGCGCGGGCGGCGGCGGCGAACGGCGAATGCAGGTCCCCTCCAGGTGCGTCTTCCTCTCGCCCTGTCCCTCCACCCTCCTCTCACACGAGCACGAATGCACGCGCATTGTACGGGCGCATGAGGGAACGGATCAGCCGGTGCGATCTCCCGGCCACACCAACTCTTTTCTCTTTTCTCCTTTTTATCCTTCCACGAACCCTTTTCTCTCACTTCCCTTCGCTCCTCACATTGATTAAGTGATTTTTTTGCAGCAGATTGTCTAACTATTAGTCCAGACTTCAAATAGACTCGAGCTAATTGGTAGTCAGCTAGTTTTTAACCAACTAATTGTTAGTCCGGACTAAGAATTAGTCCATCCAAAACAGGGTGCAAATGGGCCACTGCGATCAGTTTCAGCAACAGCTTAGTTAGTACTTTTTTGCAAAATGAAACAAGTTTGATTAAAAATATATTTTGGATTGATCAGATTTTTAGGGTCTATTAAACTACATTGTATTCATTTTATGAACCATGCTTGCTACTTGAGGCAAGTAGGTACGGGTACCTAAACTTATGTGAGAAGGTCTGGTGCTCAAATGACTCAGTTCCGTTAATTTGGGACCACCATGGTCCAAATGCGTTTCCGAACACATTCATGCTTGAAAGTTACGAAGCTTGCATAGTGTCTGGGGTTTTCAGTTCAGTGGCTGAGGTGGGGGTACTTAGTCCATCATACTAAATGGATTACTTAGACCAATCATAATAAGCTTGCATTGTGTGCAATGCATAGCTGCTAGGCTAGTGTTAGTATGAACGCATTAATAAATGGCCTTACAACATCATAAAACTACAGGATACCCACAATCACCGACTGTTTAAATTCTAAATCGTCTACAGTGTAGTTTCTTTTATGTGCTAATTTGAATACTAAAAGTTTTGTTTAAATGTTGGTAAGTAATTTTTTTGTTTGTAATTTTTCTTTCGATCTGGTAAAATGTTAAATTATACTATAATACGCTCAACTACTTTGTAATTCAAGTTAGTTTTTTTTAAAGGGGAATGTAATTCAAGTTAGTTGGCATCTGATACTGCTATTTTCGCTCATTCTAGCTACTAAACTATGCTCTTTTATGAACTGTTGTAGTCTTGTTTCAAGTTTTAGTTTCTAGTTTATTTAATTAATTGGGCAAATTAGATTCATGTGTTCCACAATGCATATCCGTCGAATCTCCTTCAGTAAGTATGGTCCTTGCTGGGCTGCTCAACCCATTTGTACACTATACAGAAGACTAAGTTCCTAAAGGTTCAATGCGAGAAAATGCACCTTCTCATTGTAAATTGAAACCTACGGATGAGTGATCCATGTTTACTCATTTCCTATTCCAGGTGCTGAGGTAGACTAATCCTAAGTCCCAACACACTTTGTATTTATTTATCGTGCTCAGGTTGGTAAATTCCTAGTTGACAACAGAAATGAGGTATACCTTGCCTCAGGAAGCATCTTATATTCCCTTTTTTTTCCCATTCATGAAGTGATCTTTCAAAGACATCATACATCACATATAAATCAAGAACATCTTCAATAATTTATTTCTGAAGATTTTGGAAACTAACCGATGACAAAATGTGTGTTTTACAAGTTAGAATTCACAACTTGCTTATACATACCTTACCTGGTCTGCTTCATTGCCAATTAATTTACAAGCATGCCATTAGTGAATTTGGTATCTGTAGTGGACCTAAGTTTATCGTCGCATGGTACATTCAAAATAGGTGTCGTGATGATCTGTGGTATAGTTAATTGATTTTCTACCTGCTAGTAGTGAAGGATAATACATTTTGTGCAAATGTAATGTTTTGTTAGATCTTGTTTTTAGGCTTTATACATCTGACCTGTCAATAAGGCAGAGTGCTTTTTTTACTTTGAAGCAGGACCACTTATAACTGTTTAGTACTTGAGGAAATGATTATTCTTGTGAGCTCGTTTTATTTTCTTTCGAATAAGGCACCACTATGTCCACATGATACATCATCTTATGCAGTTTTCTGATTCTCGTGTCGTACATACTACAGGTTTTCTTTTTGTATACAACCATGATCTCAATGCTATAGTACATTTTTAAGGACACTTTCTGTTGCTGAGCGGGATCCTTGTGGAATCTTGTCGTGATCTGCCTGCTGTACTACTTCTGACCTTTCGTTTGCATCATGGGGCAAAACAAGTAAATCGTTCTTTTCCTTCAGGCACCAAGGGTTAGCATATGATAATGGTACAACACGGTGATTATATTGTCTGAGATGAACATATAGAATTTGGTATGAGAAGTCAGGTGGAAGTTGAGCCTTGAATATTTAGGCAGCCCTTTCAAACTTTGCATAGTCACGCCTTTAAAGGAAACAGCAAGATTTGCTAAATGCTAATAACACATAAACATGTAAGGATAGAACTAACCAAAGTTGATATTGAGATACAGACCTTGGGCTTACATCTACACTTCTGGTCCATGCATCAGTAACGAATCTGAGATTAATGCTTGTTTTGGAGCTCCTGGCGATGCTTAAGAGCCACACACGAGAAGAAGAGAACTAGGTGTAGCCAAGTACAGACTTGCCGGCTAGTCTTTAAGCCTTGGCCAAACAACACAGGTGCCGGCAAGTCATCCTTGGCTGCATCCCGTTCTCTGCCTCTTAGCGCATGGCAACCCCAGCAGAAGCAGCCAGCCTAGTAGCATTTCAGGTACTCTCACTTCCTACTTCCTCTCCTCCCTCCCATGGCTGCTTTGCCTTTGTGTGGTGTTGTCTGCAAGTATGCATCGCTATGCGGTATGCCTTGCATTTATAGGCGAGCAAGTATCAGTCCTCAGTGAATTCTTTGTTTCAACATAAAGTGTGCCATTTCGGGGTGGAATAAGATGGCTCACCAATTGGCTGGCACTGGTGTGATTTCCATTTTAAATTGATTTCGTGGGGCCAAGGCCTGGCATCTTCTGGGTATGCTGTTATTATGTAGCCGCTTTCATTGGTTGGACTTGGGATTCGCATGTGGTATAGCCTGCTGCACGTGGGTTTATATGTGCTGCGCGGCTCTTGCTTCAGATAATTTTTTTTTAATGCCGGAGGAGTCTTTTTTGGACTGTAAAATGATGGGTCAGGATACAGGGCATGGAGTTGGTGATCCACAAATTAGTGTAGGCAGTAATCCTAGATGCTTAATTATTGGGACTTACGTTATCCTTCATGTTTGGTCTCTATGTAATTAGCTTCAGTCAGGAACTGAATTTAACACAAATTAATTAATTGCTCGCCATTTCATTAAACAAAGCATCTACGAATTTCTTTCTTGACAACTCTGAAAAACTTGCAGCAGCATATACCCTTGAATAGGTGGAGCATTTGATTCATATAATCTTGCATGATGATCTAACTCTTGCATCAACAAATACAAAGTAAGCAGTGTATTCCCTAAAATAATGTGACTGAGTGTTTGTATGTATCTCTCATAATGATCTAATTAAGAAGTGGTACTTTTACTTTTATTCATAGCCCATTTGCTCTTTATTTTAGTATTATACTTCTTCATTCTATCTACTATCACAATATGGGTTTCCTCTACTATATATGCTAAAAAAATACTCTGCAACAGCCATAAATGGTTAAGTGATGAGTGCACTTACCTGCTAGTGAAGTGTTATGTATAAACTAGTAGTAGAGTCCTTTTCTTGTACTTAGACTTGTATATAGCGGCAGCTTTTTAAGTAGATAAGGTTAGCTGTTTTATCATGTTCAACATGCTGCACTATGTATTAGACCATCATTGGTCTTAAGGGATCTTGAAAATATAGCAATTCTACTATTAGTATTGATGTTTAGCTAATTTGTCAGATGGGTTCTTTCTTAGTATTGGGTCTTAAGAGCCCCCTTTTCACAAGTTGCTACTTCTAGGAGAATAAGATTGGTGGAACTGGATGATAGTATTGAGGCTCGGGAGCCGGTATAAATAGGAGTATATGACTTGGACTCTAAGTATTCGGAGAGGGTAAGTATAGAAACTAATCTAACTTACCATAACAAATCGGATTCTTATCTAATCCTACCATATACTCTAACATCCCCCCGCAGCCCTAGCGTGAGCATCGCGGACGCTTGGACTGGAGAAGAAGCCGACAAGAGCACTTAACACGATGATAGCCCTTGTGCCGATGTCGCGGTAGCCGAGAGTGAGGATGAGTAGCCATGGTCGAGTAGTGTTGTGCTTCAGGTAGCCGCAGTCGAGCGAGCTGGAGTGGATGATACTAATGTCGAGGAACCACAAATAATGGTTTATGATTATTATCGTAGCCTACCATTTGTATCCCAATAGCCTATCATATGTATTTTGGTAGCGTGACATATGTATTCTATGAAGACTTGCCCTCCAAGTCTTAGCACTCTATATAAGCCGACTCCGGAGGCTCAATACATACACAATCTATCATTCATACAATTCCTGCCTCTCACACTACCTACTCTGTAAATAGGAGGAGCTACTGTTAAAACTATTATATCTTTTTGAATAAAGTATGAGGAACAAATTAATGTAGTGGCCCTACAAAATCAATTGAGGTATGGAGGTTGATAGTGCTGTCGGGGCCGCTATGATTCGGGCATTATGCTTATTACCATATACGGCTCGAGACACTACTGGTGGTTCCTTGGAGCATCTGGCAAGTGCTTATTTTGGCTGTTTCCCCTTTTGCTTGGGTGGCTGCTTGGTTTGATGCGCTGCGTATCTCTATTGGATTGTGTGGTCTCACTCACTCTCTCCGCCCCAAAATGATCGGTGGCCAACCTCGTAGTGTAATCAGTAGGCTTCCAGTGCTGGTAACCACGCAAGTAGTAGATCTAGCTGCTCGCTCTTATTTGGCTAGCTAGAAAATGTTTTCTGATGTCCGGATCTGTTACGGTGTTTTGCCATCTGATGGATTCCGCTCTTTTTTTTGGCACCCCTAGCAGAAGGATAAGGGAAGTGGTGCTGATTGAAACTTTTGGGTGCAGGACTATATATGGTGAGTTGATAAAGCATCAGTAAGGTAAGTTTTTGCCACCGACAGATTGACATGAACTATATTGAGTAGGAATATAACATGTTTGCAGAAGAGATAATGTTTTATAACGAAGGATGCCGTCTGGTGCATGGCACATAGTGAGAATATGCTGAAAAAGGCAAGATCTAGATGGGTTTGCATCCACAGCTGCGTATATATATTATTGATAAGTTTTCAATTGGAATCAAGCCTGCGAGGTCCACGATCTAGCATGTTGTTGTTGTCTGCTCTTTTCCTCTTCGCTGGCGAGCGCAGGGGAGGAGGGAGGCTGGAGATTTCTGTTCTTATTTTTTTTTTTTTTGTTCGTCGGGACTCTGGAATTGGATTCCTTCAGAGCTCGTGCCATTCCGTCCGTCCAGGTAATCCAGAACTCGACGCGACGCCTCCTGACCTCCACTCATGAGTGGCTTTCCATTGGTGGCTTTCATGTGGCCATGTCTGCAGATTTGACACTGCGTCGCAGATTAGTGTCGAGGAACGTAGCACGGCTAAGTCGATAGTTTACCGGCGCTAGTACCGCCTATTGCAGTGGAACCTGATGGATATGCAGTGGTAATGTGGTGTGACACAAAAGCAGGGCAAATGTTTTGGTGTTTGACTAGTCTGAGTGGAGTGGCTGTGTTACGTTACGAATAGAGCAATGTAATACAATTATCTTTAATATAAAAAAAATAACATGACACATTCTCACTTCATTATGAAAAAGACAACGTGACATAATTTTACTACAATAAAGACATGGCAACTTGTATTAATACATGTTCAGCTATAAACGAAACAAATTTCCTACCCGGCTGCTTCCAGACACAGCCCAGTTTACACCGTTAGCTCAACGCCCCACTACCGCTGTTCCCCATGCCCAATAACCTTGCCGCCGCGGTTCGCATCCCGCTGCTGGAGCTTGGTGTCGATGGTGTGGAGCCCTGGCCAGCAGCTTTCTTCTTGAGGTACTTTCATTGTTTTTCCCAGACCCATCATATCAACAAATATAACCTTAGTGTCATTTCACCATCTGTTTCACCAATAAAAAAATGATGAGGCTTGACGCAGGCAAAGTACTTTCATTATGTACGTCTGTATACTGGATTAGGATATGACATACCCGTCGAGAAGAAAATTTAGTCATTCAAGCTGATAATCAGAGTACACCTCCTATTAACCATTCTAGTTTGTGATCAAGCCTCTCCTCAAGCTAGCTGAAATACAAGAAAGCCAATTAGATTGAAATGAATATTGATCAATAGTGTTGAAAAAAACTATTGAATTTGAATTTCATAAAGATGATGCAACAAGCCATGGCCCTAGGTGATAATGTTTCAGACTGTGAAATATAAAGGGTAATATCACATCACAATAAATATAGTGACTACTATATTTCAAGATATAAGCCTGAGTACAAAGCCCCACAACTATTCCGTCTCTCTTTTAACCCAAGATATCAACTAACTCCACATAAATATAGCCGTGTCCTTAACATTCCTTTTTGGTTCATCCACTTCGTAATCCCTGTCTCCAATTGATTATGCCTTATTTAAGGAATGAAGTACCAATGAAAAACTTGATAACACTGAAAATGCAGTAAAATTGCAGAGAAGAAACAAAAGAGGCAGGGACAAATATCTGTGGGCTAGACACGAAGTTTCCAAATGTTTTTAGGATAAAAAGAAAAGAATGAAAGTATTGCCTTTGCATTTCTTCCAACAATCTTTTTCCCAAGTATAGTAGCAGCAGTTCCACGGGTCTATCATTTAGTGTAAAGCCAATCAGCCTATTCTCTATGCAACAAAGTAGGTATAGCTACAAAAATTCATATAGATAGCCTTGATACCCGTACTAACGCTACAGTTTAAAAAAAATATTAACTCAAAAAAAATATTAATTAAAAAAATTACTCATGAAGCTTTTTGTCACTTAGCACCAACCTGAAAAAATGTACGTAACAACTAAAACCAAGTGATAAATGAATGGGACAACAAAGTCAAGTAATTTTCAAAGAGCTCATGGTTCAAAGTCAAGTAATTTTTAAAGAGCGAGCTGGGCCTGTGCAGCCTGAACAAATCAAATCCTCGTAGGAGCTAACATATCTCTGAACTGATATGGAAAGGGGGGAGGGGGGCGAGGGTTTCCTGTAGGCCATTAACGCATCAGACAAAGTCCTCAAACTGAATCATTTGGTTTTTTTTTTCGCAAAACTAATATAAAAATAAGTTAGGAAGACATTTACAAACGGCATACTGTTTTACATTTGGACTATTTTGGAAACAGAGGGTTTCTCAATAGTTCAATATTTGCCTCTGGTCATTTACACACAAAGCTTACAGAAACGCAACAATTTATATTCAGCATCCGAAGAAAAAGCGCAGCAAAAATCAGTATTTCTCTTAGATCGGTTTTTGCGCAGACTATAGGTGATTCTACCGCAACCAGAAGCATCTGGGCGGGGCTTGCCAATTTATTTAGCATCACCACATAATCTCACCTGTCCAACATCTCGGCAGATGAAAAATTCCACGCAAGCAATTAAACGAAACTACAACCTGGATGCTATACTCGAGAATCTCACCACAACCCAATCCAAAATGGGGGTAGAGATTGGCAAAATAGCAGCAGAAGCACAAGCAAAATAGTCGGCCGAGCGAGCGAAGCTTGTTCAGGCTATGCACGACAGGAGTCCCTTGAACAAGGTGATTCAACTGCTGGTGGCCACGTAGAGGAAGGGGACACGCAACAGGAGCCGGCGTGCGTGGAATCGACGCCAGTGCTGGTGGAAGAGCTTGGGCAGCAGCTGGAAGGAGTCGTGGGTGAAGCTGTGGAGCACATCGAGGCTGCTCGCCACCGTACCGCCGCCGCCATTCAGATCTACCCGAGTTGCTGGAAGGGGGGAAAAATGCTTCAGGTAGGGTGGTCGCCCCGGAAGGTGCGGGGTCTCGATGTGGTGCGCTGAAGGGCAGGCCGGCGGTGAGGAACGGGGAGAAGTCGACCGGGGTAGGGAGATGTGGATGTAGGGTCGCGTGGAGAACACGAGGGCCGGCGCTGAGCGACGAGCGGCCTGGTCGCCCGTGACGGGGCGACATGGTGGCCGGTGGGGCGGCGCTGCGGGGTACGGCGATGCAGAGGTCCGGTTGCCGCCAGCTGGAGGGGAGCAAGTAGGGCAGCAGACGTAGGGTTTAGCGGAGAGGTGTGCGGGCGGGCGAGCGGAGAGCGCACCACCGACGAGGCCCACCTGTCGGCGCCGAATTTCCCAGTCAGAGGCAAGAGCGTGACACGAAAACGGGGTGGAACTGACGCCTTAGCCCGTTTAACGCAGAAATTTCGCAAAAAATTTATAAAAATTAATTTGATTTTATAAAAAAATGTAAAAAAGATTTCTTCGTTGCAAATAAGATCTTAAGTTCAGTCAGAGACAAGCGTGACACAAAATACAGTTTAGTCAGAGACAAACGTGACACGAAATACAGTTCAATCACAGACAAACGTGACAGAAAAAACGAGGTGGTACTGACACTCTTTAACTCCGTTTGAAATGCAAGAATTTTGTAAAAATTTTATAAAAATTAATTTAATTTTATTAAAAAAATGAAAAAAAAGAAAATTTTTCCGTTACAAATGAGATCTTACCATTTACCGTTTTAATAAGTAGGAGAGATTAACTCCACCCTCTGCCCTTCCCTTTTTTTTCCCCCTCGAGCTCACGCGCCTTCTCACATGGCCGAACCGGGGGGCACTGCTCGAACTTGCCGAGACTTGGGGAGTCCAGTGTCCGATCGTCATCCGCCGCCTTGCAGATCAAAGATAGTACATAGCTGCTTTCGAAAATTTGGACAGAATCCAGGTCAAACCATCACTATCAACACTTCCGTGTTCAACTAGAAATAAGAACTTGATTTGCCTATAAGTACTTTAATCCACAGGTTGCGCCGAGATTCGAGATGCCATTCGTCTATTATTAACATATATCTCATTAGCGCACATATCTTAGCAATCTAGGCCGGCCGAAGTGGTCTGTTGTCGGGGTTACTTCCTTAGCTTGCGGCATCTCAGAGTGGTAATCTTTGGCCCCATTATTTTTTTTTTCTTCGTCTTTCTGCCTTTTGGATCGATGACAACGAGACGTGTTCTTTGCAGGATGAGGATGAGGATAAGGGTGAACGAGAAAGGTGCCACCAAAGTTTCGGTGCACAGGTTGGCGCAGTGCAAGATCAGCCGTCATTGTAGCTGGCACGGGCAGCAGAGACAGCGGTTGTCTGGTGGACCATTAGTGTGTGCCTGGCAGCGAGAGTTACAGATCAGAAGACGTTTGTTTCAGCTAATGTCGCCATTGTTTCAAAGAAATACACTGTACTCGATTTACTGAGGTGGCGTTTGGCAAATAAAAAATGTTAAGTGAATTTGAGATTGAGAATAGATAAATGGTTAAAATTTAAAAAAATGGAGAAATAAAGAGTGAGATTTTCTCTCCCATTTTTAAATCCCAAACCCGAGCTCGATATCCCCATTCTCAAACAGCACCTGAGCCTGTAGGTGAAGCCCGTTTCCAAGCGGACCGAGCTCGGTTCCTGGGCTTACTGTTAACCTCACTGGGCCAGCCTCGTCGCCAAAGAGGAACCAACTGACATGGCCCAGACTGCGACTGAAGCCCGTTGTTTCGTCTCGTCCCCGAAGGCGGTCGGCCGACAAAGATAGCGCCGGCCTGTGGAGCTCGGTAGAGGCGCCTGTAGCTGCTGCCGAGTGCGGCGCCTGTAGATTTCATCCCTGCGACATACTCGGCGGCTCGGCACCGGGGCTCCTCTGCTCCGCATGCATCGACGGCCCCTCTTACTCGTTCGAGCGGCCCGCCGCCGGCTGCTGCCACCGCCATCATCCGTCCTACTGATCTTCTATATCACGGTATAATTTCAGGAACTCGTTGGCATTTTGCTTCTCGTCACTTGCGCGTCGGGTTTGGAGCCCGTGCTCTGAGCATTTATGATCCCTGTTATATGTTCACGCAATCCTGCTGGTTCCCACACGGCCTGCTAGCGACGGCTTCTCGATGCTAATGGGCCAGTCAGTTGTCGTGAAAAAACTAAAGAAAAACAGACGAAATGTGTGTGGAGGCAATTTCATTTTTTGTCATGAATTGCATTGCCCACTTCCTCATCAATTTACACTTACAAGCATAGCCCTCATTCCCACAGTTTGGTAACATCACGGTTTCCACCGTTTGGTGGATGTGGTGTTCGGCACGAACACTCATCAGGGTTTTCCTCCTTTCAGGCTGAATCTTTTGAACCTCCCAAGGAACATCACCATAATAATGATAAGTTTACCTTCGTCAGACCACCTGCCAACAAACCCATACGAAACAGCCTTGCAAGAGGCGTCAGGGTTCAGAAGCCTTTCACAGCTGTATCCCAGTGAGTATCCTACATTGCCGTACGCACTGCAAAAGAAAAATAGTGCATCATTATTTTTGTAAGGCAGATAGTGAGATCTTTGTAAGCATTGAGTTCCTGAATTTCACTAATTCATTTTTTTTTGACTCATTGCTTTTTTATGCTACAAACCAGTTCTAACATTTTGCAAGTGCTGTTAGACATATCAGCTTACCTGATCACTTCAAATACAATGCTGAAGATGTTGAAATTAAGTGGATCGAGTGACATTGACTTCATTTCTGTTATACATGCCAAAATTATGAATATTGCTAAACAAATGTGCTTGCTAATGATGAAGTTGTTCCATGATGCCCTGCTGCTCGAATTTTCTCCGTTATTGTTCAGGGTCTGTTCATCGCCTAAATTATCCAGTGGAAGGTACCTGCAAGTAAGTTAGTGATCTGTTAATGATGACATTTTATTGAGGTAACATGTTGATAAAGGTTGAACCGTAAATATTTCATCTTTCTTGTGGTCTGTATGCAGCTTGATGCAAAATTGGTTGTGCAATTTTGTTTATTGCTAGTCATTTCCTTTTTTATAAAATATTCATATGACTTATTGATATGTATCAATTCCTCTAGAGCTTGTTATGACACCTTTTGTGCTTACCTCTCTGACAGTGTAGTAGCCAAGACTATTTATATGCCTCTGTTTTACATTGGTCTCTTTATTTGCTTCTGTTACTTGCATATGATTATTATGACTTTGTTTTACTCAGCAAGGAACCATTATGTATTATGAAACATGTTTGAATTTCGTTTCAAAAAAATTAAGTTGTTATGAGAAAGAATAGAAGGTGTCCTATTGTGAATTACAAAACGTTTCCTGAATTTTGATAAAACTAGCTGTTACAAACTTAGCAAGTCTGTATATCTGAAGCTATTCGTTGATTCTAAAATACATGTTTTTTCCTGTTTGTATGTTTCTAACAATTATCCCAGCTTTTTGTATAAATAATATATAATCTAAATATATTATGAACTTATTGAAATTTGCTCTGTGAAGACTGAACAGGGGTTGGAGGGCTTACTGACATGATAAGAGCAAATAGCACCAATATTGGTGGAGAAAGAATTGAGATGTCGATGACAGCTTCACCAGCTTGTCTTGTGTTCACACTCTGGAACAGTAAACACACCAGCTTCTGGGCCCAATTCAGTTCCTCCAAGGGTTTTGAATTCCATCCAAAATAGCAAAGAAACATTACTTGCAGAAAAATGACCCCTCCAGCAGTCAGAACCAGGTTTGCAGAAGTCTTTTGTTGTTGCAAACGCCTGTAGCCAGTATCCTCCGCATGCTGGAGAATGTAGGTATATTCTTCTCTTTTTCTGATCTTTCCCAAGGCCCATATGCTTAGCCTCAATAATGGTGTAAACAATGCGTTGCCTGCTAGAATCTGTGGGATAACCAGAAGAAGAAAACTGGAATTCTTTCTGAATATTGCCATGTTATCATTCAATGGAGTGAAACCGCAGTTTACATATGAGGACACTGCTGTGAAGATGGAGAACGTCCACATATTTATATTTTTGCTCTCCAGAAGGTATTTTGTATCTGAATCAATCAAAATGCAAATAATAACGACCAGGCAGCTGCTAAGAATGCCTACTACAAAATATCCTGCCACTACATGAGCCAAAAAATTGCACATATTCTGATTCATGCCTTTGCTTTCCTGTACCTGGTTATGTGATATGTTTGTTTCTGAATGGATGTCATACATATTATTGCTGTATCTTCTCTCGGCATCGGAGAACTCAATGTCACTGCATGTTGAAGGCAGTCTTTTCTGGAGGATATCATCTGTATTGGCCTTAGCCTTTTTGAATAGCAGTCCCAGAATTGAAGTGAACACTTCTCCTCCTAATAGCATCAGAATAATCAAAACCCATAGCTGCCGGTTAGAAAAGTCCTCCATCTCAACTGTTGCCATGCTTGAGACTGTCAAGGTGGACACAGAGGTGAATATGAGGTCGAGGTTCCTTGGATTTGCATTATGCTGTGGCCTGAGATTCTTCAGAGCAAGGAAACCAAAAAAGGATAGTGACATGAAGTAAATAATTTGAACCAATAAAGGATTTTTCTGGATCACCATGAAAGAGCTTCTGAAGAAATACTTTGCACATTTGGAAATGGAACCAAGCCTCATGGACAGAAACTCATGGAGATGCTGAATTTTCTCCTTAATGATCCTAACCACTTCGGAACTGGGTAACATGGGCTTCATGGCTATATGTGATTGGAAATGCTGAATGGTGACTAGAGCTGAACTGAATCGATGCATTGTTGGAGGTTTGTGGGCTTTGAATTCGGATTGTGGGAGTTGGAAACTGGAAGCTGCTTTCAGGGTGTTATGTAGGTCTCAAGGATTCTGTCCTGCCACCATTGGTGAGCTCAATATGTAGGGGAGTAAGACAATGGTGCCAACCTTCATGTAGTAATGATGCTGATGGTGTCCACTGGGCCCCATTCCCAAGTATTATTGATGTATGGGGCAAGCATGTGCTTCAAGTATTATAATGTCTAACTGCTGTATGTTCCTGAATGGGAGGATTCTCGGAAATTAGGATTATTCATCTTGGTATATCCTTTATTTATATCTATCACTTTAGCCTGATGAACAAACCCATGACGTTTTACTAATTCAACTATTTTTCATAATCTTCTATTCTAATTTGGCATATCATCTATGCTTCGCTGTGGATCACGTGCATTCCTCAAATTTAGTTACAGTAAGTGGCCTTTAAATTACGGATGTAAATTGCCGTATTTAGTTTCTTTTCTGCATTGTTCAACACAAGACACTATTTTGATTGTGAAAATGAGGTCTGGTTATGATTTGATTCACAACATTTGCGTTCTCTTAATTTTCTTTGGGTTTATATCAGAGGTTGCAGTCTTATATAATCATTTTGGGCGTGTTCGTTTGTGCTACTTCTGGCGTTTTTCGGCTGCTGCTGTTCCAAGCCGCCGTTCGGTTCAGATTAAAGACTTCACATGCGTGCTGCAAGTGGCTGCTACTGCTAAAAATTGCTGCCCGCGGCTGTACAGCGCAGCTGTTAAAAGCACATACGAACGGACCCTTTGTTTATAATTTTTTACTGTAGTTTGGATTATTTTTCAGATTATAAAATTTCAAGACCAACTTTATAACTTTTCTGCCCTAAGATATCCGAAGTGGTTGGATCCCACGCAAACGGAAACTACGTTCACCGGGCTGCCTTTTTCTCGTGCGAACAAATGTGTCGGCATACTTTTCTTACCCCTTTTCCTTACGGTCATTTTTTCTGTATGATTTAGTGCCAGTCGCGCGTGTTACTTCCTTCGCCTTCTATGGGAAAAGTGTTCTAGTGACTACTGATGTTGGGGATGTTTCGCAATCTCGTCTTTTTCCAGAAAGCAGTCTATGATATCAGGAACTTCTAGCCGTGTAAGCTAAAATGACTACAACATCCCTTTTTAATTAAGCACTGGTAACAGAGAGAGATGTACGTGGGTATTAAGAAATGCAAGCAACCACAACTTTCTGGCATCAGACACTGTTGTTGGCCGTGGCAAAACCGTGTTTGAGGATAATCAGGCTATTTGTCATATCCCTGATTTTTCTTGGGTAATAGCTTTACTTCACCTAACCTGAAACTGAAAGCACTTGCAGGTGCATCTGTTCAAAGATGACAGGTAGAAGGTTCCCTTCTACACGAAAAGGATACAGAAAGTGGGGAAAAAGAAGAGAATGGAGGACATCTCATTTTGTTTTATGGCTTCAATGCATTCTGCATCATACTCCATTGTTAGATTATCTTTGATAAATCAGATACTCCCTCCGTTCTTTAATTGTTGTTACTGTTGACTTTTAACTCTAACTTTTACTATTTGTCTTATTCAAATTTTTTTAATAAATATCATATATTTTGTTATAATTTTATTTATCATTAGAGTTATTTGAATTATAATTTAAAATTTTACATATTTAAACTAATTTTTTAAATAAGACGAATAATCAAAATTGATGTTAAAAGTTAACAGCGACATGTATCCAGGAGGGAGTATTATGTATCACGGACTGCCACATGTATCCAGGAGGAACGGTGTGCCCCCCTAACTCTCTGTGTTCTGTATATACGGGCCGAGAGTACAACATCAACATGTCTCATTCGCGGTCCATTCTACCTACATCTGCCCATAACAGCAAGCAATTGCTGCAGCAATCTACCGGGTGCCGCATCTAACTAAGCTTCCAGGCTCTGCCGCTTTTCATGCTGAACTTCTTGAGCCTTCCGAAGAACATTACAAAAATGAGAATGAGTTTGCCGGAGTCGCTCCACCTCCCGGCGAAGCCGGTCCATTTATCCGTGCAGAGTTGGTCCGAATTGATCTGTCTACTGCAACTGTAGCCCACGGAGAACCCCACATTTCCATAAGCACTGCAAAATTAACGTTGGTAAAATACGTCAGATTCCATGAAGCAAACCGTTTATTCAGACAACTGGCTAACATTACAGTTCCATTTTGCAGTTTTTAGCGTGTATATTATTGATCTGTTCGGTCTGCAAGCATGATAAATGTTTCTTTGCCGCCATATCTTGAACCACATGGAGCAGGTAACTTGCCTGACAACTTCGACGACGATGCCGAGCACGTTGAAGTTGAGGGGGTCTTCTTTGAGCTTTTTCCTCTCCGTGATGCAGATGGCAATGACAAAAATGGCCAGGTAGGAGAGTTGTGACAGGACTGTGCTCTTGAGCAACCTGATTCCCTTGCTCTCTGAGGGATGATCCGTTGCGCTGGAGCTCTCCTCAAACGGAAACCATGTCGTGTACGGTGGAAGGTACCTGGAAGCAAAAGAACAAACAGAATGGTCAGAACCGAATGTCCAGAAAAAGCCAAATTAATGCTTCAGTATTTCTACAACCTAGCTCCTTTTTTCTCAAACGCAAGAACGTTCTCAGATTTTTTATCTTTCCTTGGTAAAAAAGATATATTTGTGGTATGCATTTGGTTAGAATCAAACAGCAGCTCCAGGTTTCATACTCATGGACCACTGATAAAATGGACTTTGAGAGTCTGAGAAAATGTGAGGAAGACGGACAAAGTTGTACTCTTCCGGACTCGTTTGGGACGCGGAGAGCACATTCGGTATTCCCAGGAGGTGGTGAAGGTATGGCATGTGATGCACGGTCCTTGTTTGAATGGGGACTTGGAATACCAGTCAGCATCTTGATTCCGGCGATCTGGAAGGTCGATACGGGACGCTGCTCGATCGGTGGTTCCATGACACCAACTGGCTGGCCGGGTCTGCCTAAATATCTGGTCCAAAATTGGGTGCCTGGAAAAATAATTTTCTGCATTTTCTTCAAAGACCTATTCAAATTTTCTATAATTCTCGCTCTATTATTTGGCGGAACGGTCAAGGTGCCCCGTGCCCGTGCCTCGCGAGCAAGTGAATTAGCTGTTTCGTGGTTGGGGAATGTAAAAAGGAAAAAATTCTGGAATCACATGCTTGCAGGTGCAACGGAGAAGATTCCGGCGCCGGCGGGTAGCAGGCTGCCACCAGTTTAAGCTTTACAGGTTAGTGAACGTTACAGGCCTTATCAATCTTTTACTTATTGCAGCATTATGATATGACCTACGTATACTTTGGCTCAATAATACAGTTGCATATTTGTAGCCG
>BCLG01001750.1:76209-93941 GCA_001602295.1 Zoysia matrella
CCGGCCTTTTCTTTTTTTTTTCTCTGTGATTTTTGATTTTTTTTAGATCTTTTGCGGCTACTATTTTTCTTTTCTTTTTCTTTCTTTGTTTTTCGCGGTTCTTTCGCGGAGCCCGAGGGCTTTCGCCACAATGTAGCCGACGGCTACAATTTTCTTTCGAATCTTTGCTCGCGAGTAGGGTTTCGGCGAGTTTTTTCATACTCGTCGGGATTCATTTTTTAGATCTGGCTCTGATATCAATGTTATTATCTTTTCTCTGTGTCTAGGAGTGTAGATCCGAGAGTTTCGTGTCGGTAATAGATCTGTAGTTCGGAGGTGGTCATTACCTTCGGATCCGGTCGCCGGAGTCGTGGAAGACGATCCAGCCATCTGCTCTTTGTCGATGCGGTCCTCTGCAGTTAGGCAGCATTGGTTAGTGGAGAGGGCAGTGACGTAAAAGTCACGGCAATGTCGTCAATCTTCCAGTGATGGCGGTCGTCATGACGGTGATGGCGGTGGTGCTCCCCGTCGGCACAGCGCTCCCTCACAGATCGGGTTTAGAGTTTGTTGGTGGGGTGCGACGGTACGGATGAACTTAGATTATGAGTCTCGATCGGCTCTCCACCTTTATTTATTGTGACAGTGACGACAGGGGTCCACTAGCTATAATGGTCTGAGCGCCCCTCGATCGAGGCGCGATCAGATCAAAAGACCATTTAAGCCGTTCGGCCAAAACGGTGAAAATCAATTTCTAACACACCTACCTTTAAACTTCAATAATTGAGAGGCGAGAAAAGTGTAGTGCTCCTGCTCCAGTCCATAACGAAGAATTGTTATCGGATTGTGAGCGGTAGGAGTACGTTCAATTGACCCTTCAGTGTGATAGAGCCCTCTAGGCCAGTGTGCATCGGACAACTCGGAGCTCAATGTTGCGGTATCTCTTTGCTCTCCAGAATGCACGTTGCTGCACGCCAATACGCAGGTTTAATTTGATGGTTGAACGAGCTAGTCATGTGGGGCCAGTGAACGAAGCAAGTCTATCTAGCGTGCCTCATTCAGTTTTGTTATATGGAGTGGTGTAAACAATGTCAATAATGCACGAGTGTGACACCTCAGGTTTTTTTGGCTGGAGTATGTAGGATGAGTGCATCTGAATTTGACCACCAAATTGACTCAAAGTTAGTACGTACTATCTTTTTTTTTGTGCACTTACATAAAATTAGTAATGTTCAACCGCATATTATTGTTTCTTAATTTGTCCGGTCCAAAATGCGAAATGAAAACATTTCATTTTTAGCAGATTTCCTTCTTCAACGACTTAAGCTCATGATGTGCTAAAATCAGAAATAAAAAGTTTATACGCTTCTTCAATGACTAGTTAGTGGTGCCCCTCCTCTCTCAACCGATTTCTATTTATGTATGACCGGAAGCACGTAGCGTGGTGGTGGTGGTGATTGACGAGTATAGAATCCGTACACCTGGTCCTCATGGAACCCCCAAATCAACGCAAATAAAATACTCCAATAATAAACATGAGATCACCCCATTCCCAAGTGTCGCCATGGCACCCGGTTCTCGCGCGCGCATCAAGTTAGGCGCGCGCCGCGCTCTGCGGCATCAACTGGACCGGCGGCCGGCGCCGCAAGCACGTACGTTGCCCGGACAACCGCCGCTTCTCGACCGGCCGTTTCGCCTGTCCCTGTCGCCCAAGGTGACGACCGCCACGTCCTGGAGCTCGGCACGCGGCCGGCCGGTGGACCAAATGCTTCTGCTCGCGCGCGTCACCTTCACCAATCAGCTCCACCGGATTCTGACCTCTACTAGCTCTATCCCCTCGCGCGCGCTGATTGCCCTGACCTGACCCCCTAATGGTCTCGAGATCATAAAATACTGGTTCCGGTGAGTCAGCAGACGCTAGCTGATTAGCTAAATGGACGAACTAGCTAGCTAGCCTAACTGGCTTGTGATCGATCAATCATGGAGAGATGAAGGTCAGATGGGTCACGAACGAACGTACTATCTCCACATGATTGCCGTACGACGACGGGCGAGAAAATACGGCTGGGTCGTCGTGGCTCGAGAGCTGCCAAATGATCCCTTGATCATTGCTCCTGATTCGTTTTCATTAATTTTGAAACGACAAATGATCATCTCTGTTAATTACGTAACGCATGGTCGATCTGTTGGAAAGAATAATTTCGTTCGTGATGGTGATCGAGCTTCCATCGGTCAAGGACACATGGTACAACGTGTGACCGTCGTACGGGCGAGGACGAGAACCGTGCTTCTGAACGCCAATCGATCTGCAGAGGTGCTGTGCCTTGGATTTGTCCCGCGCATCTGAGAGACTGTACGTAGCACTATCTAGTGGTCAGATCAGATCCTCTGAACAGCGGCAAGTTCACGCCAAATTACATCACAACACCGCGCCCATTTTCCATCACGCTAACTTTGGAATAAAGGAATCTCGGAGGATTGGAATCCGTAGAGAAACATGTCCAATGAATCGTGCCTTTGGAATATGAGATTGCACATACGGGTAGTTTCCTGAGGACTCGTTCCTTTCCTCCACTTTGCAAGGGTATCATATAATCAAGCTTGTCGGAATCTCTGAACAGCAGGCCTGTTTAAAATACAGTAATTTTATATAAATTTGAATTTTTATAAAAATCAATTCAATTTCATAAGAAAAATATTGAATTTAGAAAAGATTCTCGTGTTTCAAATGAGACCTCATTGTTTTCTCCACGGGCCCTGCAGAGCTGCATTTAGTAGTTCCTACCAAAACTAAATTGAACAAAAAGGCTGCTCCGATGTCATGCGTAACATGCGCCCGCCTCGGCCTCGAACGACTCCGGCATCGCCATTCGTTCCCAAGATTCCGCGTTGACACGGCGGAGTGTCCGCATCTTTTGGCCAGCAACAACTCCCGCCGTGCCATGGATCGTGATCAGCGTTCGTTGGACTCAGTAGCTAATAGGAGTAGCATTTTCTGCTCCCAATAATGTAGCTTTATCCTAAGCGCAATAATGCACTAAACAACGGGTTTTGTGCGGCCTCCAATCCAGGGAGTACGTACGGTTTCGTTGGCCGGGCAGGCAGCGGATCGTGCGAGATACCATTGGCCATCGCGTCGATTCGCGCCAACTGATTACTAGGAGTACTGATTAGTGGCCACCTGGGTCTTTCGGAAAAAAGATTAGCTGCCACCTGCCGTGCCGTTTAGTTCTTGGAAGTACACCGGCCAAAACAGGAATTAATAAAGGTAAACCCCAACTGACCTTGTCGCCTTGCCACAGCTCCCATGGGTGCGCGGCTCCCCCGCGGAGAAGACGCGTCCAGCTATCGGAAACCGACACAACACCGGACCAACAGCATGTGCTGCATGTCCCCGGTCGAAACCAAACCAGCACAGCTCAAAGATTTCCTCACAAAATAATATATCTTCAGTAGTAGTACTGTGTATCTTAAAAAAAAAAGACACAAATGGTTCGTTGTATGTCTCGCTTTATTTTTTTTCTTATTATGGTTCTTATTTCTTCGATACAAATGGAACGAATAGATCAATACTTGAGCTTAATTATTTCTTCCCACGAAACGAATGGACCGAATGGTTATGCGTGGAAAGCGACTGCGGTTCTCGGTCGCCGGCTGAGCGGTGTCAGGAACGGTGGTCCGCCGGCAGAATGACGCGCGCGGAGTCCCCGGGCTCGCGGACCAGCACGCGGCGATCCGCGGGGATCCTGCGGACCAGCTCGGGCTGGGCCTTCTCGCACTCGGCCCGGACGTACGCCGCGGCCTCCTCCGCGCGGTCGGGCTCCACGATCGCGAGGCAGCAGCCCCTGAAGCCGGCGCCGCTGAACCGGGCGCCCAGGAGGATCTCGTACAGCTGGATCATCTCTTTGCTCTGTGCGATCTCAAGAGAAACCATCGAGTGGGTCATAGAAAGTTACCCAAAGATGGGGATAAATGAAAGTTAGGGGGGAGGGGATACGAGGGGTACCCTATTGAGAGGATGATAAATGGAGCTTCCTAGAGAAAAAAAACGTTCAGCTTTAAACGACGATGGCAATGTCGCCGTTGTAATGTTTTAAAAGAATATACTGTACTCCCTCTATTCATAAATTATTATTGTCATATTGATTTTTAACATTAACTTTAATTATTCATCTTATTTAAAAAATAATAATAAATACAATATATTTTATTATAATTTACTTTATAATTAAAGTTATTTGAATCACAACTTATGATTTTACACATTTAAATTAATTTTTGAAATAAAACAAGCAGTCAAAATTGATGATAGAATTCAAAGACAACAACAATTTAGTTGAAGGCATCTCGTTTTATGGCTTCAATGCATGCTGCATTATAGTCCATTGTTAAGAGTAATTAGATATTATGTATCCTCATGTATCGAGGAGGAATGGTGCGCCCCTTAGCTCCCAGAATTCTATATATCCTGGCCGACTGCATAATACCAACACGTGTCATTCGCACTCCATTCTACCGACATCTATCGTAACTGCAAGCGCCTGCAATCCACCGGGTGCTGCATCTAACTAAGCTTCCAGGCTTTGCCTCCTTTCATACTGAACTTCTTAAGCCTTCCGAAGAACATTACAAAAATGAGTATGAGTTTGCCAGAGTCGCTCCACCTCCCGGCAAAGCCAGTCCATTTATCTGTGCAGAGTTGGTCCGAATTGATCTGTCTACTGCAACTGTAGCCCACGGAGAACCCCACATTTCCATAAGCACTGCAAAATTAACGTTGGTAAAGTACGTCAGACTCCATGAAGCAAACCTAGCAGGAAACCTGAACTGAAGTTGGCTAACATTACAATTGCATTTTGTAGTTTTTATCACGTATATTATTGATATGCTCATGCGTGATCATAAATGCTTTCTTAGCCGCCATGTCTTGAACCATAGAGCAAGTAACTTGCCTGACAACTTCGACGACGATGCTGAGCACGTTGAAGTTGAGGGGGTCTTCTTTGAGATTTTCCCTCTCCGTGATGCAGATGGCAATGATGAAAATGGTCAGGTAGGAGAGCTGTGACAGAACTGTGCACTTGAGCAATCTGATTCCCTGGCTCTCTGAGGGATAATCCGTTGCGGTGGAGTTCTCCGCGAATGGAAACCATGTTGTGTATGGTGGAAGGTACCTAGAAGCAAGAACAAGCAGAATGTGAGAAACGAACGTCCAGAAAAAGGGATAGTACTTAAACTAAAACCTCAATTTTATCCTTCAACTTTCGAAAAGTTCAATTTAGTCACTGAACTTTAGTTAAACCCTCATTTTCATCTCTAATCTTATGTGGCAGCAAATCTGGCACGTCACATTAGCACATGACATGTCACATCAGCTTTAATTTTTGGATTTTGAATTTTAAATTGATTTTTTACTCAAACCTTATCTCTATTTTCAGATCCGTTTCAACCATGGGGTTTCTTAAAATTAATAAGATATTACATATCTATAATTTTTCCAGTGTTTGGATTGTGTTAAGAATTATACATGGAAATTTTATATATCCCATGAATATATTTTGATATTTTTAAAATTTTAAAAACCTCAAAATATGAATTTTCCAAATTTCTATTGCATTAACAAAATGGTGTTTCCTACATTTGGATTACGTTAAGATTCAGTTTTTTTAAAATATAAAGTAGTATAAAAAATGTCAAAAAATAGAATATGTTCTATTTATTGGATTTTAAAATATAAATATAAAAAATATATCCTTATAGAATTTTGTTGTTGTATTAATTTTAAGAAGCATAATGGTTTAAACGGATCAAAAATAGAATTATGGTTTCATAGAAAAAATCTATTTAAAATTCAAAATCTAATATTGAAACTGATGTGGCGTGATACGTGCTGATATGACATGACACATTACTGCCACGTCAAATCAGAGATGAAATGAAAGTGAGGCTTTAACCAATGTTTATGGACTAAATTGAACCTTCTAAAAATTAAAGAATAAAATTGAGCTTTTAAACATAGTTCAAAAATCTAAATGAGTATTATCACTTTCATTTTCTATAATTCTTGCTCTATTATTTGGCAGAACGGTCAAGTCAAGGTGCTCGTGCCTCACGAGCAAGTGAAGCTGTTTCGAGGTTGGGGAACGTAAAGGAAATTTCTGGCGTCACATGGTTGCAGCTACCTAAGCACCGTGGTAGAGTTACTGATTTTTTGATTCATTTTTAATACTCTTGTGAAGTAAATTTGTGGTTAAGAGTGATTCTCTTTTATTTTATAGGATAAATTTTTATAAAATAAAGAATTATTTAACAGAATTAAAAAACTACTTTTTTCAACTCTCAGCCTTTTAATTTATTACAGAGTCACCTCACATAGTTAAATAAGAATCACTTCTGCTTAGAATTAGAGAATTAGGAGTCAGTAGATCTACGAAAGAGGCCCTAACACGGCCAAGGAAACCTACCCACTTTTTTTTTAGAATAATGTGGAAACCTACCCACTTGGCCATAGTAAAGGTTCAATAATTCTTGAGTTGAAAATCTGGTACCAGTGCGGTATGGGAGTTGCCATTCTACGGAGAAGATTCTAGCGCCGGCGGGTCGTAGGCTAGTTTGAAATTAATTACTACTGGTACTTACGTTTTTTAATTATTAACACTGTTCAATTCTAACATTAATTTTAATTATTTATTTTATTCAAAAAATTATTTTAATGTGTAAAATTATTAGTTATATTTTAAATACCACTAATAATAAAGCAAAAAATAAAAAATATATATTTAAATACATTTTTTGAATAAAATGAAAGGTTAAAGTTGATGTTACAAGTTATTAGTGTCAATAATTTAAAAATGAGTACTATAGTATTCAATTTGAAAAGTAACTTGTTTGCTTTACAAACTAACACATGCGATTATTTTAAAAAGTTTTCAGCCTATAGAATGTAATTGGACAATAATATGTTTGTTTTGGAAACTTTCAACCTATAGAAATTAATTACTATATTAGTATTCAATTTGGAAAGTAGCAGAACCGATCAAGAAACAGATCAATGATGTGGACAGAACCGTCGGCAGGTTTAATCCACGGGGAGTGTGGAAAGATCAATGGATCCACGGGCGTATCACATTTACTCTAAAATGTGACTGCTCCTTTTAGTAAAAACGTGACAACTGACCGGCCAATAATAACATGACTAATTTTTTTAATGGTATAACAAATAAGTGAATGCACACCATATTGGTTGTGATACGAGAAATAATTAACATGACATTCAACATGTTAGGAAAATAACGTGACGTGTAAGTGAATGCAACCAATTAGGTAAAAATCTAGAGGCTGCAGGAATTAAGAAAAGAGTGCCGATTGATATGGATTTGAATTTTCTATTTTTTGGTTATTTTCTCTTACGAAAATCAAAGGCTAAGGTTAGACTCTGTTTGGAACGCGTGGGTTTCCTGTATTTTTGTATTTTTTTTTCTTATAAAATTAAATTGATTCTTATAAAATTTCTGTAAAATTTTTATAAAACTTCTGTATTCCAAACAGAGCCTAAGAAAAACCAGCAACATTTGGTCTACTTAACATGACTAACATATATTGGTCTGCAGAGCCTTGACCTTTTGTTCCAACCTTATTGGCGTGTTATTGCCGGGGAGATAAACAAAAAGGGACACCTGGAGAGTACTAAAATACAATGAGCTCTATAGTGAATGGGCATGGATCAGTAGGGGGCAGCAATCACAATAAACTCAAAAGTGTAACATGCACGACAAACTGAAAACTGCTATAGAAAAACATAGGAAGTGGATCGGAATAACGTGGTAATGAACAAGCTAAGCTCAAAGAGGTAACCGTGATGAATACTGAGTTATGATAAGCAACGCATGAAACTAAAATACCCTTGTAGAGGCATCGCCAGGGAAGGATGGATCACTCACATCATGAGGACGAAGAGGACGAGGATGGCCGGCGCCAGAGTGTAGAGGTCGATGGTGCTCTCGCCAGTGTGCCGAGAGTTCACGGCGAGGAACACCGCGTTCACCACCTTCTCCCAAGCGTTCATCCCCTGCAGCGCGCCAACCCACTCCATGGCGCACATCAGTGCCACCTGCACAGCCACGAACCAGGCCACCGTCGCGACCAGCATCCAGCATCGCCGCGCCGGGAGCAAGTGGTAGTAACCGCTGACCTCCCTGCCCTTCCTCGCCAGCGCCGCGAGCTCCTCTCGCCTCGTGGCCATGGCCGCTGCCCACACGCACGCGGCCAGCAGCGGTGGAAACAGCGTGTTGCCCACTAGCGCCTGCGGCACGAGCAGCAGCTGCAGCGGGGTGTCCAGTTTGAACACCGCCATGTTCTCGTTGGTCGGCATGAACCCGCAGCTAGAGAACGTGGACGTCGTCGTGAACACGGCGAAGGTCCACACGTTCAGTGCCTTGCGCTGCAGCGTCCGCCTCGCGCCCGGCGCCGCGTAGACGTAAGACGCGACGGCCACGGCGCCAATCACGTGCACCAAGACGATGATGGCAAGGACGATGCAGAAGAGCGAGCGCACCGCATGGTGACGCAGTCTCTTCGCGTCCACCGGGATGCTGTCTTCGGTGCTGACCGCGGTCACCGTGGTCTCGTTGTCATGGTCAGAGGTTTCTGTGACCGTGAACGTTGTCGGTGCCTCGCCGAGCTCGATCTCTTCGTGGCTCCCGACGCGCCGGGCTCTGTTTATGGTCTGCTTCGTCATCTTGAACCATCTGGACGCTAACCCTACGACCGACACGAACACCTCGCCTCCCATGAACATCAGCACAGTGATGACCACGAGCTGGCCATTGGAGAACACCTCCATCTCCACGGCGGACATGCTCGACGCCGTCGCGGCCGAGACGGCGGTGAAGAACATGTCGATGGCGCGAGGATGCACGGTGGACGCCCGCACTTTCAGCGCAACCAAGAGCCCGTACCCGGCGCAGGAGATGGCGACGAAGTAGAACACGTGGATGAGGAGAGAGCGGACAGCGGCGTGGCCCCACACCTCGCCGGCGCTGCACCGGAGCGCGTGCCGTGACCGCGCCCGCGCCATGCGCTCCGTGACCTGATGGGGCGCGTAGGCCTTGGTGACTGAGCACACGAAGGACGTGACCGTGTCGAAGCACCGGTGCAGGTGTGCAAGAGCTCTATTGCTCTCTATGGAGCTCTCTATGGATATGGTGTTATGTGTGTTTGAGGTACCTAAGAGCTTGGACGCTTCTCCTTTTATAGCCAAGGACGAGGTGCTCTCCGTGCTGTGCTTGACCAGTGCAACACGTGAAAATCAGCTGCTTCTTTCTTTTATACTTAGGCACTATTTGTTTTCCTAGTAAATTATATAATCTGGATTATAATCTATGAATTATATAATCTTAGATTGTATTTTTTAAAGATTATAATCTAAGTTATAATCTAAATCTATCTGTTTGGGTAGATTATTAGAGTAAGATTATTCTTTTTATTCGTATTAAGAGGAAAGAATGAAGTGCTGTGATGGTGGGGTGTGTGGCGTGTGGCTTTTGGAACGTGGGATGGTAGGGTGGGTAATTTCTATGAAAGAGACATGGGTAGTGGGTCTTTTTTATAAGTAAATAATCTGAAATAATTTCTTTTGAGATGTATTATTAGATTATCATAATCTAAGATCTTAGATTATATAATTCAGATGAATAATCTACCTGTTTGTTTTACAATCAGATTGTTTAATCTACATTATATAATTTAAATAGATTATAATCTGAAACAAATAGACCCTTATACTACCTTTGTTTCAATAAGAGCTTATTTTAAGAATTTATTGACTACGACTTTAATCAATATTTTTTATAAATTTAATTGACTTTATTAATATATTATATTATAAAAATATTTTCATGATGAATTGAAATATATATATCTTATATTGATCAAGTTAATTAAATTTATAAAAAATATTAGTTAAAATCATGGTCAAGGAATCCTATAAATAAGCTTCTGTTGGAACCGTGGGAGTACCATTTAGGCAAGTTTCGCTAGGTGTGCTTCCGACTGATCAAAACGATTCAAATCTTGAAAGACAGGAGTCAGGACTCAGGAGCCAGTAATGCGTTCCCCCGTATACACGTGGGAATTTCCATTGTCACTGAGCTCTCATGTAGAGTGAGCCCATGAAGTATAATGTCCACACCGTATAATTCCAATTCCTATGTTACAGATTTCTACAATTCAAACACTAAAATTTATTTATTCATTTGTTTTCGATTCTCATGGTTTTCTTATATTTTTCATTCTATGTTTTCTCTATTATATGATATTTTCATATTCCTATGATTTTTTATTCTTTACTTATATATGAGGCTTTTTTATATATAATTCGAACGTGTGACCTTGTACTCACAAGAAAACAACTTTACCGTTGCCCTGGGCTCCCCCTCGTTCAATAACATAAACTAGGCCATTGATATGCCTTCTCAATGACTAGTTAGTGGTGCCCCTTCTCTATCAACCAATATTATTTACCAATATTATTTACCGTAACTATCTCTCTCTTTTCTATCCTATATCCAAATTGCAACCGCCACTGGCGCCCTTGTCATCTGTCACCGTGTTTCCCCCCTCCCTTCCTACCTATGACTGCCTATGGGTTTCGACTGATCAAAATGATTCAAAATTTGGAAAGACAAGACTCGGGAGCCAGTAATGCGATCCCGCGTATACACCTGGGAATTTCCATTGTCACTGCCCTCAAGTGGCATCAGCACAGCTCTCATGTAGAGTGAGCCCATGAAGTATAATGTCCACACCATATATAAGCCACACCATATAATTCCAATTTCTATGTTATAAATTTCTACAATTCAAACGCTAAAAATTATTTATTCCTTTGTTTTTTATTCTCGTAGTTTTCTTATATTTTTCATTCTATGTTTTCTCTATTATGTGATTTTTTTCATATTCCTATATTTTTTTTATTCTTTACTTATAGAGGAGGCTTTTTTATAACTCGAACGTGTGACCTTACTCACAAGAAAACAGCGTTACCGTTGCCCGGGGCTTGACCTCGCTCAATAACAATAGGCCATTGATATGCCTTCTCAATGACTAGTTAGTGGTGCTCCTCTATCAGCCAATATTATTTACCATAACTATCTCTCTTTTTTCTGTCCCGTCTCAAATCGCAACCCCCCGCTGGCGCCCTCATCATATGTCACCACGTTGGACCCGTCCCTTCCAGCCTCTGACATTTCACCAATGATTGTTAAGAGTCGGGGTACCACTTTTCTAATTTAGTAGATCAAGTCTCAGATTAGGGTGAAGTGTTTTCTCTATGGCATACTTTTTATATTAGGGATTTGATTATTCCCCCTTTTTCCTCTTCAGTCTCTTCTGTATTTTGTTATGGTTGGATCCAGCCACAACGAGGAGCTAGTGAAAATAAACTTCTATCCGCCGCTTAAGAGATTTTGATTGGTTTTGAGTTGAAAAGATTAGGTTTAATTTTTCTTCTTCAGTGATAGAAGAAAGAAGGGACACAAAAGAAAGAAAAAGGTTACGGAGTACTTAATTCCACTTGTAGGAATGATGGCTACCACACTTTCGACACTTGTTTTCATCCTATTTGCTGAGTGTTTACAGGTGTGCACATCTATATGAATTGTTATATAGGTTTGAGATTGAGATTTAAAGCCACGTGCTGCATGAGTATCATGAAGATCAAGAATGGTATCTGAGTGAATTTAGATGTAATTTGTAGTCACCTATCTAAAAATGAATATAATTCTACTTTTGCGAAAAAAATTATTATGACCGGCAGCTCGTAGCGTCGCGATGATTGTGAATATATGATCCGTACACCTGGTCCTCACGGAACACCGGCCCCAAATCAACGCAGAAAAAAAGGAGATCACGTCGTTCCCAAGTGTTGCCATGGCAGCCGGTTCTCGCGCATCTAGCTAGGCGCGCACTCGGCGGCATCGACTGGACCAGCAGCCGGCGCCGCCATTACGTGCATTGCCCGGACAACCGCCGTTCTCGTCCGGCCGTCTGGCCTGTCCCTGTCACCCAGGGAGACGACCTCATCAGACGCTGGCTGATTAGCGAATGGAACTAGCCTGATTGGCTTGTGCTCAATCATGGAGATGAAGGTCAACGTAATTCATCCGTTCTCAAATATAAGTATTTTTAGATTTAATTAAAATCAAAAAAAATTTAACTTTAACTATTATTAATAAAGTATAGTAATATTTTTATTATATATAAATCACATCATTAGATTTATTAAGAAGTAAATTTTCATTATAAATAACTTTTTTATATTAAAATTATTTAATATTATAAATATTATTAGTATAATTTTAAAGAATTTAACTTTAATTAAAGTTAAAAATACTTATATATTAAAATAGAGTTAGTACCAGTAGTACCATGTGATTGCCGTACCACGAGGCGAGAGGGCATGCCAAATGATCGTTGTTCTTGATTCGTTTTCATTTTGAAACGACAAATGATCATCTCGTTACACATGGCACGATCGATCGATCGGAGAGAATAATTTTTATGCTTAAAGACTCCAGTCCAGTGAGCTTCCGTCGAAAGGACACATGGGACAACGTGGCCGTCGGCCCGTCGTACGGTCGAGGACGAGAGCCGTGCCCGTGTTTCTGAGCACCGATCGATCTGCAGAGGTGCTGTGGCTTGGATTACAAAATTTCTGCCATGCATCTGACAGACTAGCTCGTGGTCAAATCAGATCCTCTGAACCACGGTAAGTTCACGCCAAATTAGTACGGAATAAAGTACATCACCGTGAATACAGCACCCGTTTTCCGTCACAATTAATCGGTACTTTGGAATAAAGGAATCTTTTTTCCAAATGGGGCCCTGTCTTAAATACTAGAGATGGCATTTCTAACAACTCCCCAATAGTCCTATGTAATCAAATTATTTGAAAGATCTTACAAAATCTCCTCCAACAGTTTCTTTAAATACTTCAATTTGTTTGCTTCAAAAAACTCACTAAACCCATTTACATCTTAGAAACTTTTTTGATCATCAATCTTATATTATGTGCAACTCACTATAGATCCGGTTGCTGATTTGGCTCAAATTTAATTTAAGTAGCTGTTAGAAAAAGTGATTAAAATAAATCTTAAAATTTTTTTAGTTGACCATAAAAAACACCTTTTAGGATGTTTTTTTTTACTGGTGGTGGAGATGCTCTGAGTACTCATCCCTTTCCTCCACTTTGCATCTGCAAGGGTACCGTATGACCATGCAAAGTTGCATATAGGAGAGCAGTTCCTGCCAAAACAAAATTGAACAAAACGAAAATGAAAGCCTAGCTTAGCAGACTGAAACCATTAATAACCGGCAATAATTGAGCTTTATCCTAAGCGCAATAATGCACTAAATAAATCGCCACGGCCAATGCAAAGCTGCATCTAGGAGAGCAGTTCCTGCCAAAATAAAATTGAACAAAACGAAAATGAAAGCCTAGCTTAGCAGACTGAAACCATTAATAACCGGCAATAATTGAGCTTTATCCTAAGCGCAATAATGCATTAAATAACCAGCAATAATACCTCCAATCCAGAGAGTTGGTACGGTTTCATTAACCGGGCAGAGTGCAGTTCGTGCGAGATACCATAGGCCATCGGCTTGATTCGCGCCAACTGCCGTGCCATTTTAGTTCTTGGAACGTGCGTTACCTTGTCCCGACTCTCGAGTCCCTGGGTGCGCTCCCCGCGGCCGCGTGGAAGACGCGTCCAGGAACGGGAAACCTTCTGCTGTTATGCTCCCTGTAAGGGTCCGTTTGGTCACCCATGGGCGTGTTTGACGCCTAATCGAGGCGCGGCCAGGCCAGTGGCATACAATAATGACGTGATTGGATTGCTGGTCGTACGCGATGGCCTGTCTCCGGACGTGCAACGGACAGGAGTGACCCTGGCTCCCCAGGAACGCGGATAAGACCCATTTCTCCAGAGCCAGCCTCAACGGATGCAAGAGGATTTCAGTTACTAATGATATTAGTAGATAATTAATTTATTTTAAAGTATATTAATATATATTAAAATAGATTAAAATCTATAAATCTAAAATAGTGATTATTAGAGTGTGATTACATAAATTAAATATTAAAATAATTTATTTTTCTTTAATTTTATTTTATATAGTCTAAAATCATATGGCTTCTCAACTATTCTGTATGAGCCTGTCTCCCTAAATATGAGTCAGAACGGGGCAATCAAACAGACCCATATGACTCAGGCTGGCTCGTATCCGGTGAGACAGGCTCGAGATAGACAAGCTGATTTTATATGTGATAGTTTATTTGGTTGGTTGCATATAAAAAATCAAGTTGCAAAGAGATAATATTTAGTTAACGGTATAAATACATAATATGTTAGACTCAATTTACAAAATAATTATTATTTTAATTTAAATATATAATACAATACTTAATCTATTATATTAAAGCTTAATCTATGTTAAAATATTTTATTATTATTAAATATACATTAATTAATGATTAATTATTTACTAATCTTGCATCTGGTGAGCCAGACCCGCTGGAAACGGAACTCACTTGTGTTTCTCACGAACCAGGCTGAGAGAGAAGTTTTGCATGGTGAGAGCCAGGCTCCCCTGGCTGCACAGCAACCAATCACTGGTTGTCTGCACGAGCTTAGCCTGGCAAGTCTTCACACAGCCAACCAAACATTCCCTAAGTGACATTTTTGATTTTTTAAAATTAATGTTTAATTATTTATCTTATTTAAAAAATTTACAAAAATACAAAAAATAAATAAGTTAAACTTAAAAGTACTTCTAATGCTGAATCATTTTATAATAAAATAAATAATATTTTTATAAATTTTTTAATAAGACAAATGGCTAAAAATAAATATTTAAAAATATATATAAAAAAGTTTATTTTAAAACGAAGGAAGTACAAAAATACGAAATATAAACAAGTCATAGCTACAAAGATATGGTCTTTAAGATGCAATTTTTACTTTTACTTTTTTATAAGTTTTTATTATAAAGTAAATTACAATAAAATATATAATATTTAAAGAAAAATAAGACAAATAGTAAATTTGATGTTAAAAATCTAAGGCGGCAACAATTTGAAAATGAATGGAGTATATACTATAATAAAGCTTAAATAATTACTAAGAAAAATAGTATATCTTCAGTAGTAGTAACGTGTAACTTTTTTTTAAAAAAAATACGCAAATGGTTGAGTACATGCCTCGGTTCCGCAATTTTTTTCTTATTATGGTTCTTATTTCTTCGATACAAATGGAATGAATAGATCAATACTTGAGCTTAATTATTTCTTCCCACGAAACGAATGGACCGAATGGTTATGCGTGGACAGCGACTGCGGCTCTCGGTCGCCGGCTGAGCGGTGTCAGGAACGGTGGTCCGCCGGCAGAATGACGCGTGCGGAGTCCCCTGGCTCGCAGACCAGCACGCGGCGATCCGCGGGGATCCTGCGGATCAGCTCGGGCTGGGCCTTCTCGTACTCGGCCCGGACGTACTCCGCGGCCTCCTCCGCTCGGTCGGGCTTCACGATCGCGAGGCAGCAGCCCCTGAAGCCCGCGCCGCTGAACCGGGCGCCCAGGACGCCGGGGGCCGTCAGGAGGATCTCGTACAGCTGGATCATCTCTTTGCTCCCTGCGATTTCAAGAGAAACCGTTGCACCGGTCACAGAAAGTTACCGGACGATGAATATCTACAGTATTCCCGCACTGGCGTGATCGTCAAACTGTTGATCCGGATGCGCATCTGAAGTGCTTTGATGGACATACCGCATTCGTAATTCAGTATGGAGCTACGCCCAGATGCAGATATCAGCTGCCCAAATTCCTGTAGGTTTCCATGGGCCCACGCATCTCGTCCTGAAAAACAAAATCAGGCAGCAACTGTAAGGTGACTGCACATTCAGTTGCGACTTGCAAAGGCACAAGTTGGTAAACAGGGAATGAGGGAAGTGTTAAGTATATAACCTATTCTAGATAGTAGAATGCCCGGTCTATACCGTAAATGCAAAACCTAAGTTATCACTAGCCACTAGAACATATAGTGTGCCACTCTTTTTTTATTACGTTTGTCAACTGTGAGCTGGCCTCTAGTTCTTATTAAGACATACGGTATGCAGCTATTTTAGTATTGTTCCTGTGCATGGTAATGTCCTAACTCATGACGAAGTAATTTACACTGGTGAATCAAATACAGAGAAGTGCATACACCAAGGATATGATAAACTCACCCTTGGCAACTCGCTTCATTTCAGAAAAGTAGTGCTCCGCTCTCCTCGATAGATTTTCGTCCAATATACACTGCAGGAAACAGAGTATGATGGAATGCGCTCACATTCAAGGCTCCCCACCAAAAATGGTACTAACAAAATTGAAGCTGCGAGGATTGGTTACCTTCAGAGCCTCGTACGCAGTTGGGTCAACTGTAATATTAGGAAAAAAAAATGTCAGAGCAAGAAGCCTTGTGCACAAAAAGCATCACTTAGAATTGGATCATGTACCATTGCAAAGTATATTTGGTACTTCTTCACTGCCTGAAGCACTGAGAATCCAAAAAACAGCATGGTCAATAAATTTGTCTGTATTCTAAAGATCAGAGCTAGTGCTATTGAAGAATCATGAGTTTTCAAATTGAACAGCATGAGAATATATCTTGCAGAATTCAATCTAGCTATACTGACAAAACTCACCGCAAAAGAGCACTGGCAGCCTTTTGGCACTCAGAAACTCGCATATTGTATCCACGCTTCTTTGGAAGGTTATGTTGGAGCCCTGAAAAGGCCAACAGAATCTTGAATGGTAGCTGTCCTTGACGCTGCTGGCTTTTACTCAGCTCCGAGAAGTAGACGTGGGAAGAGGAAACAGTCTACTCAATAAGAGTCCCAGTTACTATAAATGCTATCAGAGAACAATGAAACTAACATTTCCTAGCGAACTCTGGAAGGAAGAACACAAAACAAAAGTGAAACTAGGAACTTTTTTAAAACAGCACTAGTGTGCAAAGTTTCACAACCACAAAGCCTCTAAAATATCTCCGTCAATGTTTTTCTTTACAGAACCGCATCATATTTAAAACATCAACAAAGAACTTTTTGTATCAGAGACTGCAGTAATAGTGATATACACTTCCACAGAAGACAGAAGTATTACCTTGCAGTCCATTAAGGTGAGATAGCCATACCGTGAAAGCAAAATGGCTGACGGATCCAGAATACCATTTTCAAGACCCAAATATTTATTTTCAATGAACCTGCCAAATACGAATGTTAAGTGGAACCAACTAAAAATAATAGTGATTATTTTTCTTTTTTTGAAGTGGATGACCATGTAATAGTTCAAAGTAGTAACACAATTTTCTCAATTTCTGAGTGAGTTGAACAACGTTGATCTTAGTCTGAACAGGTAACGATCATGTGCGTTATTCATGAGCGTTATCCTTAGACTCTGTATAATATAGTAATGGGAAGGAACAGACTTACTTATCCAAGTGAATGTTATCCGCAGGTGATATTATCAGATCATTTACATTTTCTAAAGCCAGCAAATATGCGATACCAACCTGTCAAAGAGCATCGAGATACAATTAGTTTAGTCCGTAACACTAATAAAGATAATTTTTTGTTATTTTTCATAATAATCAATGGCAAGGGCTAGAAGGCACGAGTGAAATATGTGACGATTAAGCTTATAAGAAATAGCCATGTTACT
>BCLG01001751.1:6335-30635 GCA_001602295.1 Zoysia matrella
CAGGCGGCGAGAGAGGAGAGGAGGAGTGCGGCTGGGCCTGCAGCGCGGAGAGGTGGGCCGCGGGGAGGGGCTGGGCTGGCGGGGAGGAGAGAGGGAAGAGAGGGAGAGAGAGAGGGAGCCCGATAGGGAAGGCTTTAGGATTTTTCTTTTTTTTCTTTGCTTCTTTTTTATTTCTATACTTTATATAATTGTTAAATTTCCATTGCAACCTTTATTTGGATGAAATGCTATGCAATGCAATTCCTAATATTTTATTTAGAAAAGAAATTTTATTCTACTCTAATTTGAGAAATGCATTTAGAATTTCAAAATTTTAATATTTTTGAAATTGTGGAATTTTAGGCCGTTACATGCAACCTCAAGCTCACACCAAAATGCTCCACGATTGTCTCCAATCTTGGACATGGAGATGCTCAAGCCAGTGAGGAGTCTACAGTTGCGAAGAATCGAGCGAAACTAGCCAAAGCTCACCGGATTTCCGGGAAGGACGACTGGCGGCTTGATGGAGCTCAATTTGGGGAAATATCAAATTCTTTCGCTCAAGAGGGGTAGGGAGCAGGCTGGCGCAGCCAGGGCTGTTGATCAGCAGGGGCAAGCTGGGCGATGGCACAGGGCCCCCCAAAAATTTGGGGCCCCCACTTGCTAACACTTCACTTCTAACCTTAAAAATGGTATGATCTCGGTCTATGGATAGTTTTCCTCACTTCTTGATCCCCGATTCATCGCCAGAGAAGGGCATGTGAACTCTCTCTATTTTTCTTTCTTTCTCTCTCTTCACCGTGCTCTGTTCGAGTCTAGCGTGAGAAGGAAGATGATTGAACAGTGGTGGCGTGTGGGCTGGGCCTTAGTGGGCCAACCTGGACAAGTATAGAAGGCCTCTTCTTTTTATTAATTATAGGTTTTAATATGTCCAAATTACAACTGAAAAAATCAACCTTTTAGAACAATGGAAAAAAAATCAGCTGCAAATGATCTGTTTCTTACTTTTTCCTACTAGCAGAATCTGAATCAATAAAGATTGTCAAACAGTTTCTGAAGAAATAAAGACTGATATATCATGAATAAACCTCAAATTATCTTTAGAAAATAAAAAAAATGATGATACTATTATGACAGGTAATATTTTTTTTATTATGCGAATGTTAAAATTTTAGGGCCCCACTTTATACTTTGCACCGGAGCCTCAAATTCTCAGAGACGGCCCTGGCGCAGCTGGTGGTCACGCAAGAGAGCTAGGGGCGGACTGGTCTGGCTGCTCCACCGCTGCGGTGTCGAGAGAGATGAGGTGGCGGCCGAGAGTTATCCGGGAGAGAGTGAGAGACTGAGTGAGGGAGAAGAGGGAGGCGGCCAAACGGGGCTTGGACACGAGGATGGCACCGTGTCCCACAGCCTCTGACCGGTTGGCGTGGCCGGCCTGCATGGGCACCGCGCGTGGAGCGCGCTGGCGCGGGCTGGTTGGGGAGGAAGGTGAAGGAGCTGACAGAGGGGCCCTGCCTGCCAGGGAGATCCACGCAAAGCTTAACCTTTAGGGGTTTTGTAACTAGAAAGCTCGCGTGGCGTTGCCACGCATGTGTAGCTTTTCTCATGTGGCTACTATTGTTACCTTGTTTTGATCCTAGGCAATCTGCATATTGGATTGCCCTTGATTGGTCACTATATTAAAGAGTAACAAAATTGATATCATCTCAGTTAAATTTATCATGTATGGTTGGAAAAAAAGAGTAGATCATTGTAAATATAGCAATAATTATATAATATATGGAGGCCCATATATATCACAAGGCTTAATACACTTATATATAGCTAGAATGTAATAAAGGCAGATAGCATGCCATACATGAGTAGATATGCATTTAAATGGCCGTCAACTTCAAAATAAAAGGAAAATTTATTGCTTTTAGGGAACTATTGAATTTATATAAAGGTACTGAGCCATGAGAAAATGCATTTAATCTAGTATGGTTTGAGTGGGCAAGCAGGGTTTGTAGCAGTCGTTAAGGACCTATGATTAGTCTACAACGATGCCAATTGAAAACCTTTATTCTATCATGACGTATGGTATATTCCTTTATAATGTTAAGTCCCATTTCTGATTGGATTAAATTTATGTATGAACTGATTAGCACAAATTTATGAACTATCATTTAAGCAAAAAAAAGGTACATCGGAAACTTAGATTAGAGATATATGTAGCACAATACTACATAAGTGGAAATTTTGTTTTGTGATAATCTAATAACAGGTATGAAGCATGAGTAATTAATACTAGGATTCTGTTGAATAGGATGCATGATGTCGAACATGTAACTTTTGGGTGCAAATACGAATGACCTTTTGGCAAATAAAATCACTTATATAAAGGGCATGTAACATCTGGGTGCAAAAGGACCTCGTCTAACCAACATACTATGAGCAAAGTAATCATGTTTTTGTTTCTATCATATTGTCCACATCTGCATTTAAACCCAACAGAACATTGTAGAAGTCAAAAAGATATTACGGAAGGTTTAAGCCTTTAAGGGCGCGGTGGTACTGATTGCTGCCGCAGTTTCGAGCTGCAGCTGAAGCTGCACAGCCGGTCGGTACCGCTTATTTCCGCTTTTTGCATCTTGTTTTTCGCTGCAGCGGCCCAGCGCAGCCACAGCTGCAGCAAAAATTAGTTGAAACGAACACAGCCTAAGACATTTGCACGAACAGATAGCGTTCAATGCCCCGGAGACTGAAACTGTATGTAAAAAAAAAAACCGCCACTGACCAGAATCGGCGCAGCGTCATCTTATCAGCTTGGATTCTTAAAAAAATTCTAATGCTTAGCCCGTCAAGCAATAAGCATCTTAGTCATGGTGTTAGACAGTGCATACGTGACTGAATTGAACACAAGCTGTCAAATAAACAAACAAAATCTCGTCGCGGAGATGCTAATTCTCCAAGTATAAGCTTATGACAGAAAACAGGGAATATTAGTGTTGACACCGAAATTGGGTCCGAGCCAATACATCGCTCGCACGTCCGTGTGCGGAAACGTCGACGTTTTTTCAATCTCAGGTTTGGGGCAGCACCTAGACAATCCCATTTTGAGAGAGACTTCGTCCGAGAAGGATCGTCTTAGAGATGATCTGGACTCGATCAGGTGGGCCGAATCACCTTCAAACGTCTGTCGAGACAAAAAAAGAATAGCACAAAAATCGAGGGAGGAGATTAGGATTTGGAGAAGAATAAAAATGTAAAAGCAAATAATAGGTTCGATTAGAATCATCCTCAACTGGCCATGCGCCTCTGTTTTATTGAGGTGTGATGATCTTATCTCGCAGGGCAATGGACCTCTCAAGTATAGAAAGAAATTGGAATCAATCTGCTGAAAACATTTCAAAATCGACATCACCGAAGTGTCTGGTAAAGTGCCGGATACTCGGGTGATCGGAGTCTCTGGTAGAATGCCGGAGTATCCGTCATGTAAATCTAAAAACCCGAGAGGGCTCATCGGACAGTCCGATATTTTGCCGAACACTCCGGTGAGCTAAGTGCCCCAACTCAAGAGAACTCATCGGACACTCTGGTACTATGCCAGACACTTCGGTAGGCGAAGTGCCCCAACTTGAAAGGGCTCACCGGACACTCCGATACTATACCGGATACTTTGGTGGGCGAAGTGCCCTAACCTGAGAGAGCTTGTCAGACACACCGACAACTTGTCGGACACTCCGGTGACCCTGATTTTTTGGGTGTCAAGATATACCCCTTTTTTGTGAAATTTCTACACCATAAAACACTCTAAGCACCCAAAAATCTCTAAAGGCGATGGTCCTCTCGACTCATCGACCATCATGTTATTTTTTGACAACGATACTTCGTATCGGCTGTTCTTCTCTCTTACGCTTCTTACCATACACTCGGATGATACTTTTCGAGTATCGGCCATTAAATGGCCCTATGTAATGACTCTCCGTGAACATCCTCTAATATGAATGCGTTTCTGATAATGACTCTTACTATTCTATATGACCCTTCCTAACTAGAAGACCATTTCCCAAACTTGTTGCTTCGCGAGCCTACTACGGGCAGGAGAGTTTTTCAGACCAATTCGTCCACTTAAAAAGTTTTGGCTTTCACTTTTTTATTGTAGGCTCTAGCAACCCGCGCTTATCTTTCTCGATCTCTCTCAAAGCATTCAAACGCTTATTAGTGACTTCATCAATATTATCTAGCATTAACGTCTTATACTCATCGGTAAATAAGTCATTTTGCCTAGCTAATCTTAGATCTTCTAGATTTACCTTGACGGGTAAAATGGCTTTTTGTCCATACATAAGTTCATAAGGTGTTACTTTAGTTGCTCCATGCCTGGATATCCGATGAGCCCACAACGCTTCCAATAAGAGTTCATGCCATCTCTTGGGACGGTTCTCTATCTATTTTTAATGAGTTCAATCAATGTTTTGTTACTAGACTCGGCCTGACTATTGGCCTGAGCATAATATAGAGATGAATTGAGTATTCTAATTTCGTAGGATTTAGCAAACTCTTTAACATAATCGGACGTAAAAGAAGTACCTTGGTTGGTAGTCAAAGTTTGAGGTATGCTGAATCTATGAATAATATGCTTGGTAAAAAACTCAATTACCTCTTTGAGCATCATGTTTTTTAGAGCCACCACTTCGGTCCATTTGGTGAAGTGATCCATCGCGACCAACACGAAACAAAGTCCCTTCGAAGATGGTGGATGTATTTGTCTTATGAAGTCCAATCCTTATCCTCAAAATGACCATGGTTTTATAATAGGGTTCATCATGGTTGCGGGTGCCAATTGAATGTTTCCAAATCTTTGACACTCTTCGCATCTTTTGTAGTAGCGGTAGCAATCAGCAATCATTATTGGCCAATAGAATCCGGCCCTCCTTAACAGCCATTTTATTTTTAGAGCCGATTGATGCGTATCACAAATGCCCTCATAAACTTTCTCCATAGCTACTCTAGCCTTGTCATCACCCAAACATCCAAGGTGCTCGTCCACAAGCTAGGGTATAAAAACCCTCGAACGACACGCACTCTTCTCGACATCACCACCACCTTCGCCACCGGGGAGGAGGCTATCCAAGCCAACTTCGATCGGGACCGGACCAAGGACAAAGAGAAGTCCAAGGCCGACCGCAAGAACGACAACCGCTCCGACCGACGCTCTGACCACAGGGACGACTGGTCGAGAGGCGGCTCGAGCAGCAAGAAGCAGAAGAACCGCAGGCACGACGAGGAGTTCATGGGCGTCACCGAGCGATAGCCCCAACCCCAAGCAAAGAAGTCGGTCGACCACATCAACCACTTCGAAAAGATGCTCGACAAGTCGCGCACCAACCATATGACCCCCGTCAAGCACACCTTGCGGGACTGCCACCTGATGCGAGCGTTCTACAGAGGTCACTTCCGACCCGACGCCCACCAACCTCAAAATCCTGATCCTCTTGCGAAGGAAGCTGAAGGCAATGCCGACAATGCTTTCCCTGAGCTGGAGGACTGCACGATGATCTTCGGCAGACCAGTGGCTTACGAGTCACGGCGCCACCAGAAGTAGACATGGCGGGAGGTCAATCTCACCGACCCCGCTGTGCCCACCTACCTCATGTGATCGGAGGCCCCAATCACCTTCGACAGGTCTAACCACCCCGACTACATCTCTCAGCTGAGGCGCTTGCCCTTGGTGCTTGATCTGATCATCGGCACCACGTGCCTGACTAAGGTCTTCATGGACGGTGGCAGCGCCCTGAACATCCTCTACATCGACACCTTCAAGGCCATAAAGCTTTCAGAGTCCGACCTCCGTCCGAGCCACGTTCCCTTTCATAGCGTCATCCCTGGGGGCAGTGTAGTGCCTTTGGGTCGGATCACCTTGCCAGTAACCTTCGACGACCGCGACAACTTCAGGATAGAGAAGCTCACCTTCGAAGTGGTCAACTTCTCCGACGCCTATCACGCTATCCTCGGTCGACCCGCCTACGTCAAGTTCATGACCGTCCCCAACAACATCTACCTCAAGCTCAAGATGCCAAAGCCCAAGGGAGTCATCACTGTGATGTCCTGCTTCAAGCACGAACTCGCCTGCGAGCAGAGAGCTATGAGCTGGCCGTCGCCCTCACAGGGTCGGCTCAACTCGAAGAGATCCGCAAATCTCAGGTGTTGGCTGCAACCCTCGACTCCAAGCCTGCAACCTCTATATCCTTCGAACCCACCAACAACTCCAAGGAGATCATCCTCAACAACATCGACCCGACCAAAGAAGGCCAGGATTAGGACAGCACTCTCTGACAAATAGGAAAGCACGCTCATCGACTTTCTCGTTCGGAACCGGGATGTCTTCGCCTAAGCACCATCCGATATGCCAAGCGTCCCGAAGGAGGTCGTCGAGCACTCCCTCAACATCCTTCCCGGGTCCCGACCTGTGAAGCAACATCTTCGACACTTCGACGACAAGAAGCGCCGCGCCATTGGAGAGGAAATCACCACGCTGTTTGATGCTAAATTCATCTAAGAGGTCTACTATTCTGAGTGGCTGGCCAACCCTATAATGGTCAACAAGAAGAATAGGAAATGGAGGATGTGCATTGATTACACGAGTCTAAACAAACCATGCCCAAAGGATCTGTTTTCTTTGCCGCGCATAGATCAAGTGGTCAACTCCACCGTCGGTTGTGAAACACTTAGTTTTCTCGATGCATACTCCGGATACCATAAGATATTCATGCATGGCTCCAACCAGCCAGCTACGTCTTTCATCACGTCATTCGGCTCATTCTGCTACGTCACAATGCCATTCGGTCTCAAGAATGCCGGCGTCATATCTCAGCGCTGCATGTAGAAGTGCTTCCACGACCAACTGGGTCAGAATTTAGAGGTCTACGTCGACGACATCGCCATCAAGACTTGGCAAGCTGCCGAACTCATTGAAGATCTGGAGGAGACCTTCACCAATCTCTGAAAGTTCCGCATCAAGCTCAACCTCGAGAAGTGTGTCTTCGGCGTCCCCTACGGCAAGCTTCTCGGATTCGTCATCTCCGAGCACAGCATCGAGACCAACCCTGAGAAGATCACTGCCATCCGCAACCTCGGGCCCATCAACAACGTCAAAGGGATCCAAAAGCTTAGTGGATGTTCAGCGGCACTCAGCCGTTTTATCTCCTGACTGGGTGAAAAGGCCATGCCTTTTTATCGACTCATTCGAAAGTCCGACCGCTTCACGTGGACCGTCGAGGCCCAGAAAGCATTCGAGCAGGTCAAGACCATGCTGTCTACCCCACCGGTCCTAACCTCTCTGATCCTTGGTGGGCCACTGCTCTTCTACATTTCTGCAACTACAAAGGTCGTCAGTACCGTCCTCGTCGTCGAGCGGTCGGAGGAAGGCCGCGCCCTAAAGGTCCAGCAACCTGTCTACTTCATTAGTGAGGTATTGGCTAATGCCAAGACTCGCTACATTTAGATGGAGAAGCTGCTCTACGCCATCCTCATCCCCAGCTGCAAGCTCCGCCAGTACTTTGACAGTCACTCCATCCGGGTGCTGACAAGCTTCCCGCACGAGGAGATCATCAACAGCAAGGACGTGGTCGGGCGCATCACTATATGGGCTATGGAGCTCATGGGCCACGACATCGCCTACGTGCCTCGACAAGCCATCAAATCTCAGACCCTTACCGATTTCATCGCTAAGTGGACCGAGGCTCAAGAAGCACCGAACGCCCCCGACCTCAAGCACCGGACTATGTTCTTCGATGGCTCTTGCCGGCTGAAGGGTTCGGGGGCTGGCGTCGTCCTCATCTCTCCCAAGGGAGACAAGTTACGATATGTTCTGCAAATCCATTTCTCTACCTCCAATAACGCCGCAGAGTATGAAGCTTTGCTTCTTGGGCTCCGAATGGCCACCACCCTCGGCGTCCGACGGCTCTACGTCAAGGGCGACTCTGAGCTCGTCATGAACCAAGTTATGAAGATATCGAGCTGTCGAAACACCAAGATGGAGGCTTACTGTCAGGAAGTTCGCAAGCTCGAAGGCAAGTTCGACGGGCTCGAACTCCATCACGTTCTACGTCGTGACAACGAAGCGACCGACACCCTAGCCAGAATGGCCACGGGGTGAGATCTAGTCCCTGATGACACCTTCCTCTAGGTCCTCTCCAAGCCAGCTATCAAGCTCAGAGATGACGCTGTCGACCCCCAGGTCGAAGCGGTAGTCGACGCGCAAGCTCTGACCCGTGTTGCAGAGGTTATGGCCATCATCCTCGTCTAGACATCTACACATTTCTCCAAGACGGCACTCTTCCAGTTGACGCCACCGAGGCCCGGCGGGTCTCACGCCGAGCCAAAGCTTATGTCATCATCGACAACGAACTCTACAAGCGGAGTCCCAGCGGCGTTATCCAACATTGCATCCCTCAAGCGGAGGGTCTCCACCTCGACTGAATGTCAGGCATTTGCGGACATCGCGCCGCCCCAAGGACCCTGGTCGGGAAAGTTTTCCGCTAAGGGTTCTATTGGCCCACGGTGGTCTCCGACGCCGAGAAGCTCGTTCGCACATGCAGAGGTTATCAATTTTATGCCTAACAGACGCATCTGCCGGCCCAGGAACTCTAGACAATTTCGGTCACTTGACCCTTTGTGATCTCGGGTCTTGACATCCTTCGGCCTTTCCGACCAGCACCCAGGGGCTTCACCCACCTTTTCATCGCCGTAAACAAATTCACCAAGTGGATCGAGGCCAAGCTGGTCCCCTGCACTAGCTCTGGCCGAGCCGTCGAGTTCATCCGCGACATCATCTGTCGTTTCGGGGTCTCGCACTCCATCATCACCGACAATGGTACGCAATTTATCGACCACGTCTTTCAGGAATTCTGCGAGGAGTACCACATCCGGCTCGACTTCACCTTCGTCACCCACCCGAGGACCAACGGTCAGATCGAGCACGCCAATGGGATGGTGCTCCAAGGTTGAAGCCTCGGATCTATGACTCTATCAGGCAGGCGGTCGGACGGTGGGTCAAGGAACTCCCGTCCGTGTTGTGGGGACTACGAATGACCCCCAATAGAACTACAGGGTTTACCCCCTTCTTCATGACGTTCAGAGCGGAAGCTGTGCTGCCGATCGACCTCGACTACGAAACCCCGAGGGCCTGAGCCTACGACGAAGAAAGGTCAGAAGCGGCGCGGCAAGACGCCCTGGACCAGCTGGACGAAGCACGCGATGTGGCAATCCAACGATCGGCCAAGTACCAGCAGAGCCTGCGACGACTATACACTCAGCGTGTCAAGGGTCGGGCCTTCAACATTGGCGATCTTGTGCTCAAGAGGGTGTTGGACAAGACCGACCACCACAAATTGTCACCCCCGTGGGAGGGTCCCTATGTACTCAAGCGAGTCTTAAGGCCCGCCGCATATAAGTTGGCGACCGAAGGTGGCAGGGAGCTAGCCCACGCCTGAAATATCGAAAACTTGCATCGTTTCTACGCATAATAAAATCATCTAAGTTTTTTGCGTGCATCTCATTTTTTACTCTCATAACTACTTTGGCCGGCGACCCTTCGCTGATCGGGGGCTACTCTCAGTGTCCCTGTCTAAGGGTCAGATTGTCCGACCCCTTCGCGCTTCGTTTTCAGGCCCTGCGCCTCGATCCCTCGTGCTAAGGCTCCGCACCTTAGTTTTCTGCCTTAAGGCTCCGCGCGTTTTTGGTTTCCTCGGGGCTCGAACCCCCGACTTACGCCAAGCTTTGCGGGTGACCCTCGGATGTGCTAAGAAACGAGAGCACTCTCGTACATGTTTTCCTCGCGGCTAACGATTTGACCCGACGTTGATGATGCTCTACGGCTGTATCGACCCCGACACTCGACCCTACGAGCTATACCCGACCCAGTCGCTTGATCAACACCCAACGAAACTCGAAAAATGCTAAGTGTGAAAATCTAAAACACAGAAGAGGGTCGGAAACTTGCATATTTACATATCATCCAAAATGTTCATTACATAGTCGGATACAAAATACAACTGCTAACTTCCTACAGGTAACTAAGGATGCCGCTGCTGCATGTGAGGCAGATGATTGAACCGCTCCCGAAGAAGTTTCGGCCTATCAAAGTCGACGACGACCTCCCGCGCCGATGACTTCATGTTGGCCTCAAGCGCCCTCATCTCTTCCTCCGATAACCCGAAAGCAAACCCCTCGACGATCTAGCCGAAGTCCGCGTCCGAGTATTCGGAGCGGGTCAGCGCCAGGGTCAGCGAGGCCCCGCCTTCGAGCGCCCTCCTCACCTCGGCGGCAATGAGCCCTGAGAGCTGCTGCAGCATGTGCGCCACGAACTCCATCGAGAGAGAGTTCTCATGCACGCCGGCAAAAACCTGATGGAGCAAGCGTCGGCCTGCGGACCTCAAGGCTCAGAGCTCGCCGGCCAGAGCTGCAGCAAACACACTATTAAATGACCGACCCCGACAACGACTTAACGAATAAAAAGGTAAAGACACTTACCGTCACGCTCCTTTGCCACAGACTCGACGAGGCCCTTGGCCTCGCTCAACTCCGCTTGGAGCCGAGCAATCTTCGCCTCCCCGACTAGACGCGCCTCTCGGACCTCAGAGGCGGCCTGCTGCGTCGCCTGCAACTCCTCCGTCAGTCGCTCGATCTCAGCCTCGGCGGCGACTCGCTTCGAGTCGATCAAGTCTCGCTGCTCGAAGGCTCGGCAGCGCTCTTCCTCGGCCCTCTTGGCGGCGGCCTCGGTGATCTGGCGGGCCCCGTCGGCATGAGCCCGAAGGTCCTTGAGACGCTGCACCTTTGCGTCATGCTGGACGACCTACCTCCAGAGCTCTGCACAGAGAGCAAATATTCAGTCAGGATCTGACTCCGGCCCTCGAAACAGTAAAACTTAAAAGTTGTGAACTAACTTACTTGCGATTGTCTCTTGCGCGGAAGCAAGATCGGAGGAAAGCCTCTGGTTCTCGGACCGCGCCGACACAATGTCTAGCCGCCCCTAGTTGGCCTTATCGAGCGAGATGCGGCTCGACTCCCGGGCGACGTTGAGCTGGTAAGGCAGCCGGATCGTGGAGTCCCTCGACGTGTAGGCTCGAGGCACATCAACCTCGGCTTGCAGGGTGTAGGCTCGGGGCGGCTGACCCACTGCCACAGTAAGATTCGCCTGCGAACAACGACACTCAACATCACAATAAACAGGTTCGACTAAAAACCTCATGTGTTCGAAAACTTACCCAACATTTCATCAGGTACGGGTCGTCAAAAAGCTCTCAGAACTTGTCCATAATGCCGAGCAGCTGGCGGAGACCGGAAGCCATCGCAAAGTTGAAGCGACAGACCTCGGCCATCCGGTCATCGTAGAAGTTCGAAGCCCCGGACACGGCCAAGGGTGGGAGGTTACCCCTCCTCCCAGACCTTTGCGCGTCGGAGGCCGAGGAATCGGGTGCCCTCATAGTGGATGATGGCACCGTCAGCGCTATGACTAGCTCGGTCCCTCCTCCCTCTTGCGTTCCTCCAGCGGTCCCGCTTGTACCAGCCGAGGCCACGTCCGTTGACGGCTCACCGACCTCCTCCGCAGCAGCCCCTACAAACCCTCGGACGGGTCTACCAGGGGAGCTTCTGGCTGCTTCCCGACGGCTATCTCACTCAGCTCTAGCATGCCCTTGGAAGCGGCGGGCGAGACCTAGACGGCTAGCTTCTCATAAGCCAAGGGCGGGGCAATCCCCTCGGACCCTCAGCGAAAGCGGTCGGGACGGCGCAAGCACATCCTCAACCTCCATCATCTCAACCTCCCCCCGGCATTAGGAGCCGTATAGGAGTCTTCCCTCCCCTCCTCGACGGCTGCCTCCTCTTGGACTTCAGCGACCGCCTCCTCCTGAGCCCTGGCAACTGCCTCCTCCAGGGCTTTGGCTGCCATCTCCTCGTGAACTTCAGCCGTGATAGCCCGAGGGAGGCGGCAACAACAGTACATCGCCGACCCCCAAGGTCAGCAGATCTTGAGCCTCGGACAACAGAGGCGGCGTCACCACGCGCGCCGCAACGTCAGCTCCCCCGCCGGTGTCCCCGGACACCGACGATGCGACAGCCGCAGCCGAGCGCAATGCGACGACCGATGACGGAGGCTTGTGCACCTCCAAACCAATAGAAATGAACTAATCCAAATAAAACTCACAATTAAGCTAAAGATGCTGGTACTTACGCTTTCAACTGGCTCATCGGGATCTTTCGAGTCCGAAAAAGCGCCAGTTGGCCGCGCCCAGGGGCTGGACTGCTCCAGTCTCTACCACTTGGACGGTGGTGGCTGCCGCCACGATCTTGGAGTCGACCTCGGCACTCTCTGACCCCTCGGTCCTTGTCCTTTTGGTCAGAGGCAGGATCACGTCCTCGGATGACGACGAGCTTCCGAAGTCGACCAAAGCCGCTGCCTGCGGTGCAGTGGTTTCGGAAGTCGGGGTCGGAACCCCCGACCTTGCGCTCGTAGCTGAGGGGGCGCCGACCAGCGGAGCCCCAGCCGGCCTCTGAACAGGCCGCGTAGTCGGCGCGGTAGCAACTGGCCTGCCGGCGGGAAACGACTTCGAGCCCCCGGCGCGCCATCTCTTGACAGTGTTCTTCTTTTTGGCCGGAGACACGCCCGCCGCGCTTGTCCCGACCACGTCCGTCGAGCCGGGCGCGGTCCCCGACAGGCCCTACAACGACAACAACAACTAAGTCCTCGACTTCTACCTATGACCCGACTCGAGCTACTCTACGAATTTGAACAACAGCAGCAGCAGGGAAGCAACTTACTAGAGTCTGAGGGTCCTTGTCTAGAGGCGGCGGCCCTTTGGTCACCTCATCGGTGACATCTCCCTCGAGCAGCCTGCCGACCCGCTGAACGACCTCCCGATCCCTCCACTCAGTCCCGACCACTTTACGGGTGATATCGTCCTTCCCTTCGTACATACCCATGGGGTGGAGCCGAAGACGTAACGGCTGGATCTGGCGCCGCACGAATGTGGCGATAACGGCGGCACCGGTCAGCCTTTCATCCCGCAGTCACCGGATCTTATGCAGCGCCATGTCTATCGCCGCCCTCTCCTTGGCCGTCACCTTTGCCTTCCACGCGTCGGTCGCCTCAGCCGACGCGTTGCGAAAGGCCGAGAGACCGGGGGTGGCGTTCTTGATGTAGAAACACCCATCATGTCAACCCTTCAATGACTTCTTCAGCGACACCTTGATGTACTCCTTCGCCTCGGTGCTCCGGAGCATAATCGCAGCGCTGTCAACCTGCCAACCGCGCCGAAGGAATCTAGCAGCTGACCGGCTTGGAAGAAGTAGCCCCAGGTACGTCTCGCATAGCATGATGAAGATAACGATCTGGAGGGCGCCGTTAGGTTGAGATGGTGGAGACACACGCCATAGTGGAGCATCAGCGTGCGGAAGAAGAAGGTGCCTGGGAGCGCCAGCCCGCACTCATGGAAAGCGATGAAGCTCACAATCTTCCCCTCCGGTGGCACCGGCACCTCCTGTTTCTCCGCCGCCTCCCACTCGCCGGCATCTTTCGATGGCAACAGGTCGACGTCATGGTACGACTTGAGCACCGCCTCCAAAACGACAGATGGCTTCCAGGCGGCCTCCATCACGACGACAACAACGGCGAAGGCGGAGGCGATGAGGGCGAAGACGATCGCGGTGGCCGTCGGAACGAACGCGGCGGCAACGAGGACAAAAACGACGAGCTTCGAGCGCGAAAGCAATCTAGTGCGAGGAAGCTTGGAGACAAAGGCAATGGAAGTGCCGGTGAATTTCAAAATCACCGCGTCCCCTTTTAAAGACTACCAAGTGTGTAAATGTTACTCACCCCCACTACCCACGACGCGATGGGTGTACGCCGCGACGCACACCCGCTAAGCCGGCACCCCACTCACTGACAAGTGGGGCTGGGAGTCTCCTCACCACCTCCGCCACGATGGAGGTGACGAGCGCCTGTTGGACACGCCAGTCAATGGTTGACAAGCTTCAGTTGATGGGACGCACACATGCAAATTGCCAAGCCCTCATCGCCGTCTGATCGGCACTATCCAACCGTCTGGATCGACCGACGGTAACAATTCCCAAATGTGTTATCCGCCGCCTACGTGGAGGCAGCGGAACCATACAATTGTCAAAACCGTTGCCGCTGTGAGATCGAGTCTCACAGACCCGAGGCGCTGATCATGGGAAATGGCCGACCCGTCCGGCCCGACCTAGTCGCGATGCTGATCATGAGATATAGCCGATCCGATTGACTCAATCTAGGCATCTGTCCCGATACACGTCTGATAAAGAAAATCAGTTTCAAACCGACCCCGGAGGTCGGGAACTATCGATTAGAAGTTTTAGCCCCACGACCGACCCTTCGGATTGCTCGGGGGCTCGATGGCTACGCCTTACTGGCGCGCTCGCGCGCCCCCGTAGGTTTTCTACACAACGAAGACGAAGATTTAGCCCCGTGACCGACCCTTCGGATCGCTCGGGGGCTATGCCCTACGAGGGCGCTCGCGCGCACCTATAGGATCAACCATCAGTGATCGATGACGAAGACAAAGTTTTAGCCCCGAGGGCTACGCCCTACGGGCGTGCTCGCGCGCCCCCGTAGTATCAGGCATCGAACTCTAACGAAGACTAGCCCAACGCCGCCTCAACAAGGAGTGCAAACGGCGCAGGGCTCGAGGGCTACTGTCAGGATAGTATACCCCGAGTACTTACGAACACGGCCTCTACGCGAAAGCTCGTCTGCGAACTACGACCCACGGCCCATTTGCAGCCCACAAAGGACCACGTCCTACTAAGAACGTCCCGACTCCGGGGGTTGGAACCACACAAACATCCTAGCCCGACCAACGAAAGGTCAAGGCTACACGACAACAAGATTCGACCAGCCAACGGCTAGAAGCCAACGCTACGGTCCGACCCTCGAGGGTTGGCCACCGCCTCAACGGTCAACCTCTAACAGTCGCAGAGATTTCTGCCAACATACAGCAGGAGGTAAAGCAATCTTGCCTGGAGGTAAAGTGTTTCAGAAGTTGTTAAAGCTATCAAGCGATCGGTAAAGCAAAACGAAAAGGTGTCATTTGTCCCCCACGACTAGACAAAGGACGTACGAAGAACACCGAACAACTGCATCAGCGCCAGCAGGCGCCAGACAACCAACTCAAGCGACGACCAAGGCCTCATCTGGCGGAGAGCCGAAAGGTTCCGTAGGCACCAAGTTGATGACCCTAGTCCGACCCCTATATAAGGGATTCCAGGGGCCCTTAGACAAAAAACAAGTGAAGTCAAGTAAATTCAAGTCATTCCATTGTAACCATATCCACCCACGCGTGCTAGGGTTCTTGGATCGAACCAAGGCCCTTTCGCATTATACTCGTGTTCTTTGAGTTCATACGATTTGATCTCACTCTCTCTTGGATGTAGGGTATTAGTCCTCGACGGCGGCCCGAACCAGGCTAACTCTCAAGTCTTTTTGTAGAGTAGGCCATTCGAATACGAAGAGCGTACCAATACTCCCTCCGATTACATAAATTTCACTGTGCCGGCGGTTCGAACACCGACAGTACTCATCATCCTATTGAATCTCAAGTTAAAATCCCAGCAGTAGCAGCTATATTTCATAACTTGATTAGAAACCTAAATGGAGATGAGGAATGGCTTGATCACCAACCTCTTTACATCAGCCGGAAGATTATGTTGACTTGTCGAAGGGGGATGAGAATTATCAGAATGATATGGATTCATCAAACTTACATGACAGTGGTGGCAGTTCCTTAGAGACTAGATTTCTATGCAGATGTGGGATGACTATATCCAAAATTGAGCTTCTTAGATTGTACTTCTTAGATTTTAACCATATTGTAATAAAGCTATACTTTGAACATGGTGCTGTTTTTTAATAATTAGTTTGTTTGTATATTTTTTTCTGAATCGTAGTAATGAGTAAAGAAGAACAATCAAGAGCTTTGTGGCACTTTGATTATGAAAAAGGCCTAGTTGATATACTTCAAGACCATATGCATGAAAAGTTTAGAGGTCAGAATGGTTGAAAAGCTGAGGGGTGGAAAAGTATTGTGAATAGTTTCAATGAAAGGTTTCCATCAGCTGGATTCACCAAGGATCAGATATAGGAAAAAGAAAAGGAGTTGAAATCAAGTTACAGGGCACTTCGTGATGCAAGGAAGAACAATGATGCAGGCTGGAATGATAGTCTTTGCACGATCAATGCTACACCGGCAGAACGGGAAACTGTATATATGGTAATTTATTGCCTTAACTGGTTTTCTTTTTGATAGAGCTACTGTTGTCATCTTTTGATGTTGTGTAGTTTTCTTTTACAATGAATAGGACAATCGGATTCTCAAGAAGTTTAGGAAAAAGGGATTTCCTCTCTATTTCAGCATGGGGAAATTTTATGAAGGTATTTTCTATCTAAATATTAGTCCATCTGTTTCTGCAAAAAATTCAGACCCTCTATTTCTGTCAAAAATTCAGTCCCTCTGTTTTTCTAAAAATTTCAGTCCCTCTATTTTTGTCAAAATTTTAGTTGTTCTGTTTTTCTTTCAAAATTTCAGTACTTTTATTTTTGTCAAAATTTTAGAACCTCTATTTCTGTAAAACTTTCAGTATCTCTGTTTATGTCAAAATTACAGCATGGAGAAAAATTCATTGATGCACATTCAGTACCTTTGTTTCTTTCAAAATTTTGTTTCCTCATGTTCTGCTGCTATTTCTGTCTTTTTAGAAAGTATAGCCATAAGAGAATTAAATTTCACATCAACTCAGGAACCTAGTATTTTTGCACCCTCCTCAACTGAACTTGGTATAGTGAATCTAGATTATCCTGGTGTTGGTGTGAACCCTTTCTCTGCAAATGTTGAGTGGCAAAGACCATCAAATGATCCCATTAACTTTGATGAAGAGCATACAACTTCCTCTTGTTCTAGTAAAAAAGGATCTAGTAGTGGGAAAAGGAAAAGTCAGAGTCAAGTTGCTGGAGTTTTACAAGAGTATGTGGATTTCAGAAACCGGCAAACAAAAAATTTTGTGGATGAGCTGGATAAAAGGACAAAGACAAATGGTGACTATTCCATTAAGAACTGCATTACTGTACTGGAGTCAATTGAGGAACTTTCAGATGCTGAAAAGGCAAAGGCAACAAAAGTATTCAAGTGTGATCAAAACAGAGAAATTTTCCTTAACTTCAAAAGCCCAACAGTTCGTCTACTCTGGATTCTGGATCCAAGGTGAAATTGCTCCCTAGGTATGTAAATCATCTTTCTCCTTTCAACTTTCTTCCATACTTGATTGTCCTGTTCTGGGGGTTTAGTAATAGTTTAGACATTCAGAATTAAAATTCTGCTCTATATCCTTATTATTGCAAAGCATATCGGTCCAGCACTCAATAGTTACCTCCCTTTTCTATGTTCCAGCATGTTTGATGTTCCAGCTATATGTTAGCTTTTGTCTTATGTCTGTCAAAACTCAGTAGTTGCCTCCCTTTTTGCAGGCAAACAGCATGCATAACTCTAGTGGATGTCAGGTACATTCATCTTCGCAATGCAATGCAATGCTGTTGGATTGTTAGATTATTAGATTCTTAAACTGTATAATTCTGTCATGGTTACAATAGCTGTTGGATTGTTAGATTGTTGTCATGAATATACAACACTGTCCTCTAAACATTAACTTTTTTGTTTGATATTTGTTCGATTGTTTGTTGATACTAGTTCTAGTGTCCGTGCTAATTCTACTGTCTAAGAAAAATATTAACTTAAGAAATAATATATTAATTCTTAAACTGAATTTGTTTTGTTTTTCAACAACTTTCTTTGAATCTCATATATTTATTCTGGGTAGTTGTGTTTTGTTAACTAACAGTGGTCTGTGTGGGTCTAAGATCTAGTAGATTCGAAAGAGCTCATTCGTTAAATTTGTAAGTCGTGTCTGTGGAGAGATTTCATCCGTCAAATTTGTAAAAAAGATAACTTTGGCTGCATTTTTTGTGTGCATTAATCTAATTCATCTCTGTTGAAGATATTTTACCATATATATATAGAAAAAAAACTGTGCTTTTTAAGGAGTAATGATATACAAACATGTTTGTCGAACTAACATGTTGGATTGTTTGTTAAACTAACATGCTGGTTACCTTTGATACACAAGAGAGAGTATGTCAGATTTGTTGGTGAAGCTGAAGCGATGGATGCCCCTCTTCTGGACAGTGTGAACATTATCACTTCTGTGAACTTATTGTCACTTCTTTGAACTTATTATCACTTTTGTGAATTCATTCGGAGAAGCCAATGTGGCATTGTTATGTGAACCTGTTATCACTAGTCTTATTCAGAATTATTATGTGAACATTATCACTTCTGTGACAATTAGAATTAGCTTTGTTACTTGAAATATTATGAGACCAGTAGGATTTTGTGAAACTGGAAGCCAAGCATTGTTATTTTTTTTTTTTGATTTTTTACTGAATTATTCTGTGACCATTTGAATTTTTTTATCTATTTTTACAGAATTATTCCATGACTGTTTGAATTTTTCTGATTTATTACATGACCATTCGAATTTTGCTGATTTTTTTTGGAATTTTTACTGATTTATTACGTGACCATTTGATTTTTCTGATTTTTTTTTAATTTTTATTAAATATCTGAGGTTTTTATCCTCGAGTCTCTCGAATATGTCAGGAATTGAGTTGAGGGGCGTTAGAGCCTTTTTGGCAAAGCTTCTAGCATTTGATTTACTTCTAATTCTCATGTGAAATGATTCTGTGACCGAAAGTGATTTGCTTTAATTTTTAGAATAAACACAAAATTAACACAAAGAATCATTTCACACAATCTAGGAAGCTATATTTTTCAGCTCTCAACTTCTTAACTTATTTTAGAGAATCACTTCACAGAGTTAGAGAAGAATTATTTCTCTTAAAAAATAGCTTTAACAGAGCTCACGTGATTCTATCTGAGAATCTCTGGTGGGGCGAGGATGGTACACACGGGTGAAAATATCCTTGAGGTTGAATCCACCGCTTTTTTAACTCCCCTCCACCCAAATGAGCCCTTAGCTTTGTTTGGCGACCCCAATTCTCGGGAGGGATTTTGACCCAATCCCGTGCTTTAATTCAACCCACGCTTCTGAATCCCCATCCAGCCCGAGCGACGTTGTGGAAGCCCGATGGGCCAAAAATCCGCAGGCCAGCTTTCGCCTTTCCCCTCTGATCCACGGGGTTGAAAAAACAAATGTGTCCCGACTCCATTTGTATTTTCCCCGACTTTTCTGTCTTGCCTGCTCGCCTGCCTGGGCTCGGTTCATCACCACCGCCGCTGCCGGCTCTGCAGGGGCCTCTCGCCTTGCCCCTCCCCGCCGATTGCCAGGTAGCGGCTCTTCGTCCTTGACCCCAAGATATGCCCCCGCCACACCTTCACCTGTGGCCACCTTGCCTCATCAAGATCCAGACCTAGGTTCGTGACTCTGTCTCTTGCCCAAGCTCTGCCTCTCCCTGTTTCCCCTGTCTGATTGTGCCTATGAACAGAAAAAGCAGCAGCTCATCCGCTTCCCATCCCGATTGGAATCGTCCTCCTCACCTCCTGCGCTCCACAGATCGGTCCGCTAAGCCTCCCGGGGGTGTTGCTCCCCTTGGCACAAAGGTGAGCAATGAGTACTTATTTCTTTATTATCTGATTTCTTTGCAATAAAACTAGTACCAGCTATCTGATTTCCTTGCGATGATAAATTAACTGTGCAGTATAATGAATTGACAAGAATCTGGAATCTTTGTAATAAAACTAGTAGTATGCTATATGCAGTCATGTCCACAGCATCTGGAATCTTTGTTGCTGTGTATTTCAAGGACACTGTGCTAGTTGGTAGTGCCTGAATTAGAACTGGTCCATGATGTCCGTTTTCATTCCCAAATCTGTCAACTGCACCAAATTACTCCAGTCATACGGTTAACATTATGGCTATTAGGAGTAGTTACTGCAGGCATAATAAATTTTACTGGTAGGAGTACAACTTGTTACTACTTACCGCCAAAATCTGTTGACCATTTGAGAAATTCATCATAAACTCGTTAGAACCATCATACTTTTTTGTGCAAATGCATAACAATAGTGGAGTTGACTCCTATCATACAGGTTGCATGTGCATTGCTGTTGAATATTGCAAAACTCAGCGATTACGTTGAAATGAAAAATAGCGATTACAGTTTAGTTCCTTACCTTGCAGTCTTGTTTTCTGTCAGGGCATCCAACTCATTTGTGTAATTGTGTTACATTTTAGTTCCTTACCTAGTAGCCTTGTTTGCTGTCAAGGCATCCAACTTATTGATAATATATATCTAAATTTTGCCATACCTATAAATTTTAGATAATGGGCTCTAGGAATGAAATTGTGGAATATAGGACGAAGAAAATTAAAGAATTCATGCATATGGAAGAATAAGAGGATGATGAACTATTTTTTGTTACCATTCCTGCCACACTCAAAGGGTTAATGAAGAAAAAAGGCCAATACATACTTCTGAATATACTGGTGCTAAGAAGATGGTGGAAATTCCTGCGGGGCATGAGAGTTGGTGTAGGAGTGAGTTTCGTATGGAGCCACACATATTTAAGGCAATAGCAAATTATCTTAGGCACGAGGGCCTACTGCGTGATACACGTGGAGTTACAATTGAGGAGCATCTACGAATATTTATGTGCATGCTCTCCCATAATGCGAGCAATGGAAGGTTGCAAAAGGCATTTCAGCGCAGCGAAGAAACCATCCATAGACACATGAAGGCTGTTTTTGATATAATTCCTGCCGTCACACACAAATTTATCAAGCTTCCTAATTCTCTTGAAAATCATCCCAAGATTGCATTGGATTCCAAATTCTGGCCATTCTTTAAGGTAATCCATACGTAACAGATTCATTCATTTTCTGTTCTTATTCTTTTCTTGGCTCTAAGCTCATTCTTTTTCCATCAATTTTGTCTTTTCTTATATGCAGACTTGCATTGGTGCTATTGATGGTACACATGTATGTACCCATCACAATTGGAGAAGAGAAAACACCATCATATAGGAATAGAAAAGGCACAATATCCCAGAATATCATGGTAGTATGCGACTTCAATTTAAACTTCACATTTATGTCATGTGGCTGGGAAGGGTTAGCATCATATGCCGGAGTTCTTAGATCTGCTATTAGCAAAGGCTTTCATGTCTCAGAGGGGAAATATTTATTCGACTCCTACCAATCTAGTAAAAACAAATTGAAAATTTCTTGCCCAGTTCTTGCAGAAAATATAGCTGCATTCATTTTCTTCTCACAGGAGGTTGTTAACACTTTTGCAGGGTTAAAGAATGTAGTCTACATTGATAGCTTTCAATAAACTTTTTTTTCCCTTTTGTACCTACTGCATGACAAACAAAAAAAGTTCAATAACTCACATATTGCTCTTTCCTCTCAATTTTATCCTTTTCAGCTATCTGTTTTAGCTTCGCCCACCCTCATCTTGCTCTTTTCCTTGAACTGCCAGACACTGGGGAGTCATCATTTGTTGCCAATTTACAATGCTTGAGTTACTAGCCACAGACCTGCTGGATTTAAGGGTCATGCCAACAACAGAGTAGTTAGCCTCTCCTTTATTGCATTTGGTATTTTTTGCAATGAATAGTTCTGCTGAATACATCAATTTGTTCTTCTGAGGTGTAACAAATTTTGATCCGCCCATAAAATCTTCTTCCGAAGTAACATTGGTTTTAACCCTTCATCTTTTGCAGTTTCTAATACTATTTTCTTTGTCCTTCCCTCTTTAAAAGTAGAGGCTGCTAAGTGACCAGACTCCACAGAAGACAAGGTTGCCTCTTCCTCCACTTTGCAAGATTCTGTAAGAAGATTAGTTTTAACCCTTCATCTAGTTCGACACCTGCGGATATTGACTATGATGGATTTACAAGAAAAAAATTGCTGCTTGAGAATGCTCAGGCACTTCTTTCATACGCTTGTGTTCTTGTTTTGCTCTTTTCTCCTATAAAATTTCTGCGTGTTGAATCCATGCTAGATTGCTCTCTCGATGATAACAAACTCTTAACTACCGCCTTTCCACTGCGCAATATTAGATTTTGATCTCTGCAGAAGTGGCAATGCATATGCAACACTACTATAATCAGATACATGTGTGGTCGTAATTAATGTATGCTATTTCGGTCTTTGTTTGGTTCGGATCTGCAATGGTTTTTAATTTTATTACAATGTTTGGTTGAGAAAATGTCACGTAATAATTAGCTACCACATGGTATCAAAAGAGAATAATTATTACTACCACATGGTATCAAAAGAGAACAATCAAGCACATCCAAAACTGGAGAAATCAGTGAGGGAATCAAATTGACGAAGGCTCCGTTACATCTAAAATAGAAATCAGAGACAGTTTGTTCCATCTCCATCGAAGTTGATAAAACTTTGCGTGTTAATTGGAAATCTCTCTTAGCATTCCATAAACAAGTTGATCATGCCTATGAATCTCATAAAATAAATAAATAAACACTGCTGTAGCAAGAAAGGCAAAGAGGAAAAAGAACACAACGAAAAAGATAATTGACAATACCAAAAGAGCAGGCGAGCAGGTATCTTTCCCAATTTCAATTCACTTCTCTCCCCTGCAGTCCACACTCGCCATTCTCTCTCTCTCTCTCTCTCTCTCTCTCTCTCTCTCTCTCTCTCTCTCTCTATTTATCTATCTCTCTCTCTCTCCCTCCCCTCCCCCCCCACCCAAGTCATAGCCTGCTGTTCTCCTAGCTCCCCAATGCAGACCTAGCTGCTTGCACTCCAGATCCCGAGTGCACCACCGCAGCAACGCCACCGTCCTCGCGTGCGGCAGCATGGAAGGGTGCTGCATGAAGCTGCTGACCAATAATGCGGACTGCTCGCCGCCGCGCGCGGTGCCGGTGACACCACCCACAGGGAAGGAAGCTCTTGTAGTCAGGCTGGACGGATTGCAGTGGGAATGGAGCAGAGGGCAATCAACCGCCGGGGGGGGGGGGGGGGTGATCCTCTCCTTTTTACGACAAATTTTGCTGTACTCAATCCCATTTACTTATTACATAATCAACGCTCTATAATTTAAATTTAAAATTATTTTTTATTTAAATTATATTAATTTATTTAAAAAATAATACCATAAATTATACAGTTATTATTCAACGTTGATTCTGTAATAAGTGATTAAAATTAACTCTGACAAAGTTTAACATGCAAAAAAAAAAAGTCAGAGGATACGAATCCGGGTGAGCTGCCGTGCCAGTATCATTGGGAAAGGAGCGAAGCGGCCTGGAGTGTGAAAAATGAGTGAAGAGCACCCGTGGACCTGACTACATGGTAAGAGGAGGTGTACCACATTTGAACTAGACCGGTTCTGATTAAAGGGAATCTAATTACAGTGTGAGTTCAAACAAACAAGTTTTAAAGGAATCACATTGCACTGCAGTCAGAATACATCACAAATTCATGTCAAGCAATATATAACAGCCGAAAACAAAATTACAAACTAGTTAGAAGACACCAGTTATAACAACATAAAACAAAGTAGCTATCTACAAGTGGCCCAGCAAAAGTGGCCCTAGAAATGAAAAAGAAATGAATATCACCTAAACAACATGTACCATAAATTTATAACTAGGAGCAACATTGACAAAGTGTTGTGTAGCATACAATGTATTGTGCTCTCTCTGTTTTAAATTACTTGTCATCTTAGAGTCTTAAAATTTTCTCAAATTGCTTGTCATCCTCACTTCCCAGTACGACATTCTCTCCTTCTGACACATCTCTTATATTTATCTCTCTCTTTCTTATTTTTAGTGTATTGAACCTTTTTCACCTATCTTTAATTACTGTGCCTAAGCCTAGTATGACAAGTAATTTGAGATGGAGGGAGTATATGATTATAGAAAATTTTGGACCACATTAACATTGATCAAGTCACAATATTTTAATATATTGTGGAAAAGATTGGGGATGGTTTACACATACATGCATGCCAGTAGAAACTATTACATATGATTCGGTGGAGTTCAGCATAAAGTTTTTAGGCATGAGAGTTGCATGTAGTTTTGTACACGGGCACTTTGAGAAAGGTATGTTAAGTCCTAGCCCTTACTGGCACTGTAAATTTAGCAACATGATCCCTCTGTATTTAAATTGTTGTCATTAAGACAACAATTGTAGTCCAAAAATGAACTATATTTGTTGTCCTAACAACAACAGTTTAAGAGCGGAGGAAGAGCCCAGAAAATT
>BCLG01001751.1:30825-62463 GCA_001602295.1 Zoysia matrella
ACAAAAGTAGACAATCAGTGTTACCAGATTAAATTGAAAAATAAAAAAAAGTACGGCAAAGTCTAACATAGAGCTTTTAGGTTATCAACGATGAATGCATAGAGGACATGCAGGCTACCATGGAACATCAATCACAACAAGAAAAATAAACCTTTAGGCACCAAATTCCTGTGACCATAAAATTTGGTCACTAAAAACTAACAAACAATGATCAAGATTTGATTTTTATTGTGGACTAAATTTTAATGACAAAGATGTATGTTCATTGGTTGCTAAATGCATTTAGTTACTAAGAGTTTCTTAGTTCTATATAATTTTAGTGATCAACATCTACGATTATTGGTCACTATATATAGTCACCAAACTGTGACCAAGGTTTTGATGGCAAGTATTCACATATGACTAAAAATCATTTTTCTTGTAGTGAATTTATTCACCATACAACTTTAAATATTTCTTGTATTACAAAAAATAATATAAAATACAGGTAAAATGTCAGCAAATGGAGCTAGTTGAATTAAATTGAAACATGAGAAACAAATGCAGTAAAATGAACTATCTCGACTGGCAAACTACATTGGCCAATAATGCAACAGGCAAAATATAATCTCCACCGGTGCAGTCCGCAAACCTCAGCAGGTGTAACAAACCTCTGGAAAAGGAAAGAGTCATATGGGCTTTGCTAAAATGGCACTTTCAAAATTAATACACCATTATTATAGCACTATATATTTTTTGCCATGTTTTAACTTCTTTTCCCACTTACCAACCATATGAATGGACGAACAATGATATCAACATTTTTGTTACGATATATGATGTGTTTAAAAATGTTATAACTGACTTTATTTTTTGCAAAAAAAATACAATTTATTAAAAAATGGTTGTGAAGAATTACTAAGAATTGTGACAAAATATCATGTGTCTTTTTTTTAAAATAAAGGCTGGTATAATATTTTCCTCGCAAAACAATATGTAGTGCTATAATAATGGTGTATTAACAATTGGATTGTGTGGACCCAGCCCAGTTTTTTTTTTTTTTACTCTAGCCCCTATAGATAGGGTTAAATCTAGATGAGGTTGTCGTTAGAAACGGGCTCTGTTTTTCTTTGGGGTGTAAAATTAGAGACAAGAGGTTACCCTTCAAACCTTTCCAGTTCAAAAAAATTAACTGAGTTTTTAAAATCCCCTTCACTCTTAAAAAACTACTCCCTCTATCACAAAAATAAAATGAGTTTTTAAAATCCTCTTCACTCTTTAAAAAACTACTCCCTCTGTCATAATACCAACGTTGGTTTAGCTGAAATAATAAAAACCAATGCATCAAGTCATATTACCCTGCTACCCCTATTAAATGTCTCTTCCCTAATGCCACTTAGCATCTCCCAGAGCAGCTCAAGGTTGATGCCATGGATTTGAGCGCCTCTACCTGAAGTACTTATCATTCTGGAGCTCTATGTCTAGCGCATGAAGCATGACCACCATATCCGCCCGTGCCGCAGCCCCTTCTAGGCCTTCCTTCTCATCGTTCGGCATCCACAACCGATTGTCGCAGGAAGGGTCAAGGTGGGGGTGGGGGGGTGCCAAGATTAGCCACCGCTGCTGGCCAAGTGCTAGCTAGGACCGCTTCCCGCACACAATGTGCTGCCTGCGGCAAGGAACCCAAATTATGGTACACATTTTACCTGTCGGTCATCCATGATGGGGGCGAGGTGTGAGCTCCCTGGCCTTTGCCTCCCCACCAATCATGGAGGTTGCCAAATAAATGAGAGCGCAGATGGGGAGCGGAGCTGTCTATGCATTTACCAAGGCAGCAATGCAGTTGTAGTGGCGTTGGGAGGCGAGAGCGCTACTTGCTGTGGGATAAAACTCAAACCATAGAACAAAACTCGAAGTTGGAGGGAGGTAGTAGCTCATCTTTTGAATTAAAGAGGACTCTTAGATGTACCTATTACACCAAGACGTTCTCATTTTTAGCGGTGTAAACAATGTGTTCGCAAATTTGACATTGAAACAATGGCTTTCACAAATTTGTAATTTTCTCTCTTTTGTGCCCTTAGTCAAATCATATAGGCAAATCACTTAGGTGATTATACTGAGGACATAAAAGAGATAAAATGGCAAAGAAAACAATAGTCGCATGTTTTGGCTAGTATTTTTGTGAAATCCATTATTTCAATGGTAAATTTGTGAAGTACTTTGTTTGGGCTGGCAAAAATCCTCCTATTACACCCTAGTTTTTCTGCAATCAGCGCTCAGGCCCGTTGTCAATTGATCAATTTTTGACTCATTTCAAACTTTTAACGCTGAGTAGATATCAACCGGTATGCATCAATGTGACAATGTTACAGTGTCACTTGTTGGCGGTCAAACACAGGGTGTATCAGGGCATCTCAGTCATCTAGTGGATCATCTGAAATCTCTCATTAATATAATTGGTTGTAGGAGATCCATAAAGACTATTTTTTATGAACAAAACTCACTCTTGAAAATTTCTGTAAGGCAAAGCTAATTTTGATGAACAAAGCTAGCTCTTGAAAATTTCTTTAAGTTTTGCCATGCTCTAGATTACTGAAATACTCCCTCCATTGTGAAATTATTTCTGCTAGCTTGTTTAAATTTGAACTAACCTAATTTAGAGCAGAAGGAACATTGATTATCTCTCAATTTTTTATGATTTCTGAAAAGTTTTTTTAGAGGGAAAATGTGAGTGAGACAAAAGGAAATACTTAAAGTGCATGTGCTAAACACTTCAAATTTTTATGGGCCTCTAAGATCTTCTCCACCATCATCTAATATCACTTGTAAACAAAATATTAAGAAGTCCTGGCCTCAACCAAATGGGGCTGCAACACCTTGCTCCACAGTTAGAAGCCATTTCCTTTGATGATTGGTGGCATAAGATTTGCTATACAACCTCTGCTCAAATCTGCAAGGGACTGAACTCCATGGTCGCACTTGGGGCTTGGACGCTTTGGACACATCGCAATGCATGTGTCTTTGATGGTGTTCAGCCAAGTTTGACAAGAGCAGTGGCTTGTGCTGGGAGTGAACGTAGGTTATGGGAAGTGGTAGGAGCTCGAGGCATGTCCTCCTTGATCATGACATCTTCTGGGAGTTAGTTAGTTTGGGGTGTTTCAGTCTACAATTACTTCTGTGTCAGGTTGTTCTTTCAGGTCATGGCGTTGAGTTGTGTCAGGTTGTTCTTTCAAGTTATGGTGTTGAGTTGTGTCAGGTTGTTTTTTTAGGTCATGGTGTTGAGTTGTGTCTGATATATTGTGGGTGAGTTGTGTTCGATATATTGTGGATATGTGTCGTTTCAGGTTCTCGTCCCACTTTATTCTTCTCGTCCCACTTTATTCTTCTTAATATGACGAAATGCAACTCTCCTGCATTTAAAAAAAATATTAAGAAGTCATTAGAAAAATCACCCTTTAATAATTTTCTAAATCATCTCTGTATATATATATTAACTTTCGAAACGAGAGCTCTCTGTTTCCATATTTTGGAGACCTGATCTACACTCTCTAAAGGTTAGGGCTCACGAAATTAGTTGATTTGGATTGATTAGAAGTTGTTTGAAAACCATATATTAAGAATTGTTGGAGAATGATACTTCTTTTACTCCTAATATTCTTTTTTGAAAGTACTAAACATTTTTTTGAACTCTTAGATGCTTTAATGACACATCAACTTGTCTTTTGAGTCTTGCTCGACCCTTTTTTGCGATCATTCCCACTGCTTTGTGTTTCCTCCACCATGACTTGTCATATTGCAAGCTACAGGTAGGAATGAAGTGGGCCTATTTGATCAGCCTGCATAAATATACAAAACGTAGGCATCTCATTTAAGCAACCACTTTGCATTAGAGCCTGTAATGCATGCGGTTTAGTAGCCACCTGCAATTAATAGAGTTTGTAATGCAGGTGGTTATCATTAGTTGCAACTGGCATTAGAGAGCGCTAATGCATGCCTCTAATGCAAGTGGTTCTTAATTAACGTCTGGAGAAATGCTTCATTTATACAGGTTATAAAATGTTAACAGATTGAAATTCGGCCTGAAAAATACCTTTACAACCGCTTACACATACCACTTTTGTAGTAGTGTTAGTGCAGCATGCAACCTATGCTATGTAAGGCTAGAAGAGGGAATGAATATTTTCCTTCCTGCTACGACAAAGTGGATAGGACAGTGGAAATCTGATATTTCTATATGATTATCAGAAAAGTTTTTGTGTTGGAGATGGCATAGGTTATTTGTTGGATCTGATTTTTTTATAAACTTCAAGTTCATGAATTTTATTTTTTAGTGTATACACATATTATAGCCAGACTATATACACACTTAAATGGTATTGATAGTAAAGAAAGTATCCCTTCGGTTCCTTTGGTTGCAACCATGAGAAATTCTCCTGAATTCCCCCTCCAATGTTCATGCTGGAGGCAAGAAGAAACGAGATATATTAGAGTGTTTATGGTTGCTTGACAGATGTGGTTGAAGGTTTTATTTTCATCATGGTATTTTCGCCTTGCTTTCCACCGCAACAGAAGGAATGTTGGTATGGATGTAGAGGAAGCATGAGTTAAGTATAGTTTTTTAATATATTCTATTTGCCTTTCAAATATCTTGATGTATAAGGGGTTTTCACTAAAATTTTCTTAGTGCAGTGATATCTGATGTTAGGAAAATGTTGCAGAAAGATAAATAACAGTTACTACATCTGGTTTTAAAATATTGAGAACATCAATTTTGACTATTATTATTAAAAAAATAATTAAATGTGTAAAAATCGTATTTCAGTAATCACTAATAATAAACAAAGTATAATAAAATATATTATATTGATTTTACTTTTTGAAATAAGATGAATATTAGAAATTGATGTTAGAAGTAAGATGCCAATATTTTAAAATCGTAGGGAGACTCTCTCCGTTTTTAAATTGTTGTTGCTGTTACTCTTCTAACATCAACTTTCATTATTCATCTTATTTAAAAAAATTTGATGAATATCATATATTTTATTATAATTTATTTTATCATTTAAATTATTTAAATCACAATTTATACTTTTGCACACTTAAATTAATTTTTAAATAAGACAAATGATTGAAGTTAATATTAAAATTTAATGGCGATAAAAATTTAGGAAGAAAGGAGTCGGAGTGAGCCTTTGGAAGAAGCTAAGCGATCTATTTGAACTAGCATGACGCTCATGACACAGTTTACTCCAAAACACATAAAAAAAACCAAAAAAATGAAAACAAAATCCTTGCGATAAAAAAAAAGCAGATTATGGAGACAAGGGCAATGGACCGGGGGCTGGGCCTCTCGATAACTCGATGACGTCAGCGTACCGCTTCATAGCATGTGAGAACTTGAAGCCTAATCTGTTCGTTCACAAACACAAGTAGCTGGTGGTTTCGAGACACGGTCATCAGTTCTCCACCCTGAAGAATGGACACGTCACCCAGATGGAACGAGAAGCTTTCTGGTTTGCGTTGATCGGGAATTAAGTTTTTTTTCTTTGAGATAAAGAAAAATTTAATAATGACCTACCTGTCATTTTCTTCCACTGTTGCTCTGTCTTGAATATTGTGCGCATTCTTATAATCGTGGACGGAGGAAGCACTAGTCCAGAGCGTTCCAGAACCCGCGCACCGGCGGAGCATCTACGATGCCGTGCACCAAGCACACCGTGACACGATCGATGTCCACTGGCGAGTGGCCCCAACCAGAGGGCTACATCTGATTCGAAACGACAAATCCCAACTTAATTGCGCACCCAAAGTGATGGCTCCGGCGCTGTTACGGCGCGCCTCCTCTGTCTTCCTCCCCTCCACGGCCTCGCGCTCCTACCCCCTCTTCCGCAGCGGTCACCTCCAGCCCCGCCCCCGCGCCGCGGCCATGGCTTCCGACGCCGCCGCCTCGTTCCAGAAAGTCCAGATCCAGCGCGAGGACATGGTCCGTCCCCTGATCTCCTCCTCCTCCTCCGTTTTCTCTAGCGACTAAAGCCCGAGGGGCTTTTCTAGGGTTTTTACTACTCATCCTCTGTTCGATATAGTCAGTCATCGTGCGCCTTTAGCTAACATTTCGCAAAGCTGGTGAGGAATTAACTCCCTCTATAGGAATTTTCATGCCCCCCATCCACGAACTAGAGGTTAATTCGCTCGATTCGTTTGAAGAGCCTGGAATTGAATGATGGTTGTAACGGTAGCAAGTAGCATCGGGTGTCTTATGGATGAGGTAATGTATTTTGTGAATGGTGAAATCACGAATGCAGTCGAGCGTCATGATTCTGAAACGTAATCTATTCGTTTCGTTTGGTGTAATGTGCTTTCTTGTATTATTCTTTCCTTTGTTTTCGTTATCTTTCTTTGTGTCCTCTGCTTTCTCTATTGATGTTATTCCCTCAGCTTGCTTTTTCACTTTTTCTTTTTCTTTATCTCAAAGCCTTTTCGTGTACCTTCCTTGGTTAAGTTCCCTCAGTTTCATTTAAAATTGCAGTGACGCCATAAATCTTGTAACTTCTAGATTGTGTTTGGTAACCTAAAAGTTGGAGGCTGGGTTAGGGCAATGAGAGGTGAAATGTCTGAGTTTGGGATTGTGAAAAAATGAAGATTAAATTCCTTCGTCGCCATCCAAACTTATCCGTTTCCCTCATTTGCCATAAATTTAAACTTTTCATCCCTTCCGTATCATTTTCTTTACATCATTAGGATACGATCGTTATTAGAAGTTCCAATTTTGATTTTTTTTGGCAATGTCTAATTTATCTTCATGTTAAGTAATAATGTAGTTGTACGTATCAAAATATAATCTCAGTCTCTCAAAGTAAATCAATATAACAAAATTAAAGGTGTTCAATCAGATCAAAAAATGGGGTCATAACAATAAAATTAGGTGTCCAAATCTATATAGTTTGTCAACAGAGGAGTATAATGGAAATTGATATAAAACATAGGAGGGCTGAAGGGTATGATCATACTATTTTCTCATATATATATATATATATATATATGAGAAAATGGCATGGAAGGGATGGAAAATTTAATCCGGTGGCAAATAAAGGAAATGATAATTTTAGATGGCGAATAAGGGAAAATCATAAGTTTGGATGGCGAATAAGGAATTTGCTCATAATTGAAGGGTTAAGATTTAGTGGAATGGGTGAATGAAGGATCTATATCTTTCCTTTTATTTCCTAATCCCATTCCCAACTGCCATCTCACGTTCCCCAAGCACCACCAGATTGTAATCAATTGCTTGGACATATAGTTAGAGAAATAGGATTTATTAGGGATAAGGAAATGGAGCATGCATTTCCCAGCATTTATAACCCAGGGGCAGGGGTGGGTGCGGGCAGGATCAGTTACAACATATTTTGCAATTACAATTTTGCCCTAAAAAGTGCATAAATATGTTGTTATTTTTATTTGAGCTACGGTTATTACAGTCCAATAATTTTATAACCCAAGCCCAAACTCAACACATCCATACATGGGAAAAGGATTCAATCTTCAAATCCATAACCCCATCCCACCTCTTCATTTCCTGTTGCGTATCCCTTTCCACAACCCGACCACTATTACACACCACCCTAAGGAATGGCCAAGGATTATTTATGGAGTGTAATAACTTTGAAATTTAACCATTAGGTATGCTTGATGAATTAATTGGAATTTGGAAAAGCTTGGACAGATTTGCTTAAAAATTTGCTCTACTACATGCCTGGAGGATATTTTTATAAATACTACAATTGATTTTTTAATTTCAGTCCCTTATTAAAGTATTACTGTTCATGTGCAGACTTTTGATGCTTATGTTGTCGGCAAAGAAAATGCTCCTGGTATTGTGGTTTTGCAAGAGTGGTGGGGAGTTGACTATGAGATAAAGAATCATGCCACCTACATTTCCAAACTTGGTGGAGGATATAGAGCACTTATACCAGAGTATGATCATGTCTTGTGGCATTCTATTCCGTGATTTAAGTGACAAAATGAAGGATAAAGTCCAAATTACCCTCAAGTATAGCTCAAGTCCAGATTACCCCCTAAACTCTTTTTTGGTTCATTTTATCCCCACACCTATGCCATTTGGCTCAATTTACCCGCTGCTATAATTTATCTTTTTTGTTTCTCCATATATTAAATTCTATCTTAAGCTAAAATTTTACAAGATGATGGAGCATATCATAACACATGTTAGAAAAATACACCACATCTTTTTATCGTTATTTTTGTATAGTTTTTTCATTTTGTGTCATAAGGATTAATTTTCTATTAAATTTTCTTACCTATGAAAATAATTTCAAAAAAATTTTATGTTGTATTTTTTTTAACTTGTGTTATGGTTTCTCTATCATCTTGTAAAAGTTTAGCTTCAGATTATGCTTATATATTGAGAAACGCAAAAGACAAATTGTAGTAGGGGTAAATTGAGCCAATGGGCAAAGATGTGGGGATAAAATGAACCAAAAATTAGTTTAGGGGGTTATTTGGACTTGGGCTATACTTGAAGGTAGTAATTTGGACTATATCCTAAGATGAATGCTTTTCATGAGATGACAACTCTTGTTTTGTTACTCAAGCAAGCACTTATTTCTTGATGTTATTGTTTCCTTTGTCAGTTTGTACCGTGGGAAAGTTGCCCTGGACGTTGCTGAGGCTCAACATCTAATGGAAGGTCTGGACTGGCAGGGGGCAGTGAAGGATATTCAGGCTTCAGTTAAATGGCTCAAGTCAAATGGATCACCTAAGGTTGGAGGGTCATTTATTTGTATTCTTGTTTAATATTTTTTTTGCTTTGTATATACTTTTTTCATAATGATGACCCAATTTTGAATAAACTTATAACGGGAATTACAAAAACCACACTTATAACGAGAATTACAAAAGTGAGGGTTTTTTTTTATGAAGCAAATTACAAAAACCACACTTTTTCAATAACTGGAATGGGATTCGACTCTAATTTTCTTGTTAACTTCTGATGTGTATATGTTGTGGATGTTTTTGTTGGGCAGCACTACAGCCGCAGAAGGAAGGGTGCTGCGGCACCTTCCAGATAGGTGCGGTTGCACCTTTCTAGCTAGGTTAGGTGCAGTTTATTGAGTGTTACAATAGGTAGTTAAGATTTAGAGAAATAAGAGAAGCCAGCCAACCGGGTAGCTATATAAACCCAGGCGCGGCTGGACTCTAGGCAGGCAGAAAACATAGAGAAAGTTGATCGACCTCCTAGGGAGGACGATCCTCTCTAGTCTGCGGTTAGCTGCTGTAAATTCCCTTCCATTTCGTCGATAAAGCGCTCAAATTTCTAGCCATATCATCCTAGTATCACCCATTTGATCCTCTGGCCTGCAATGGAGGGGCTCAAGACCACCTTGGATGCCATCCTGGCCAACCTGTCGTCCATCAAGAATGAGGTTGCCATGATAAAAGGTGACTAGAGCCGTCTCACCGTCGCCGTCAACAGATTGCATCCGACCAGATCTCATTGGGCGGCTCCCACAATGGCAAGAAGGCGGTGCATGTAGGCTGACCCACCACCACGCGAACTGCCCACCCATAAGCTACGCTTCCCAGAGTACGACGGAGCAGTTTTTTTGCGCTCATCGCACAAGATGAGGAACACGTTTGGTACGCGTCCTTCTACATGGAGGGCGCGGCGCAAGACTAGTACTACCAGCTGGAGTAGAACAGCGGCGTTCTGTCTTGGCCGGACTTCGTTAGCAAGGTCCAGCGCGCGTTTGGGCCGCCCTTGCGCAGCAACCCTCTTGGCATCCTAATGGAGCTGTGTCGTACAAGTACGGTGGAGGAATATACAGCCAAGTTCCTGCCCCTACTCGCCCGCTGCTGCAACCTCGACGAACGGGACCAGATCAACATCTACATGGGGGGCCTTCGCAACCCACTGCAAACCGACGTCGAGTTACAGTGCCTGTAGTCCCTTGACGGCGCCATGGGACTCGCCAGGGCATTCGAGCTCCGTCAGGCATTGGACGAGGACAATGACATTCAGGCCTGCTTCGCAGGAACGCGTGTGCCACCCCGCGTCAACCCGACGGCCTGACCACGTCCTCCTGTGGCCGTCTCGATACCATAGACGCTTCCAGCGGTCGCCAAGGGTCCTGTCCAGACGCCACCAGCCCCCATCAAGGGCGCGCCACCACCGGCTAGCGCTCGCTTCAAGCGCTTGTCTTTACAAGATATGGTGCAGCGTCGTGCGGACGACCTCTGCTTCCATTGCCCCAAGAAATTCACTAAAGAACATCACCGGACCTGCACGATGAAGGGCCTCTACCTCATGGAGCTGATAGAGGACGCGGTCGACGAGGAGTCCCTGGCAGAGGGAGACACCTCTAGCGAGGAAGAGGTGATCTCTCTTCACGCCCTCACGGGGGTCACCACGGCAGACACGATGCTGCTGGACACCACTGTGCATGGCGTTTCCTTGCGCGCCCTGGTGGACTCGGGTTCCATCCACTACTCCATCGCTCGTGACACTGCTTGTCGATTCGATCTCCACCAGCGTCAAGACCGGGCCAGACCGTGGGCGTCGCCATAGGGACCACGTTCCATCTGATGGCGTCTGTAGCAGCGTGGAAGTCCCCATCGGCAGTGAGGCGTTCTCCATCAACCTCTTCGTCCTACCTCTCGCCGACTACGAGATTGTGCTGGGCTGCCACTGGCTCCGGTCCCTTGGACCCATCCTATGGGATTTCGGACGCTAGACCATGGCCTTCTAACGTCGTGATCACTGGGTCAAGTGGACAGGCGTTGGCGCACCAAGCAGCATGCACCTCCGCGCCGCCATCGAAAGCTTGGATCTGCTACAGCTCCTATTGGTGGAGTTCAGCGACATCTTCGCTGTCCCGACTTCACTACGACCAAATCGGAGCTGCGATCATCAGATCCACCTCCTCCCGGACATGGCACCGATTGCGGTCCGACTGTATTGCTACCCGCAGCTGCTCAAGGACGAACTTGAACGGCAATGTGCAGACATGCTCGAACAAGGCATCATTCGTCCGAGCACGTCGGCGTTCTCGCCAGTCCTCTTCGTCCGTAAAAAGGACAATTCCTAGCGTTTTTGCATCGACTACCGCGCCCTCAACGCCATGGCGGTGCGCAACATGTTCCCCATCCCAGTCGTCGAGGAGCTACTCAATGAACATCGGGGCACCACCTACTTCACCAAGCTCTACTTTCGCAGCGGCTACCACCAAGTCCGTATGCATGAAGACAACATCCACAAGACGTCGTTCTGCATACACCACGGACACTTTTGAGTTCGTGGTCATGGCGTTCAGACTGATTCCGGTGACATTCCAATCCCTCATGAATGAGGTCCTTTGGCCTTTTCTTCGCAGATTTGTGCTTGTGTTCTTTGACGATATTTTGATCTACAACACATCTCTTTCGGAGCACCTGCAACACCTCTGCTCCGTGCTTGGCACACTCTGCTCTAACAGCCGGTTCCTCAAGCACTCCAAGTGCTCGTTCGTCGAGGGACGGTCGAGTACTTGGGCCACATCATCTCAAAAGATGGCGTGGCCATCGATCAAGCCAAGATTGAGGCGGTGTAGAACTGGTCGCTTCCGCGCACCTTGCGCACCCTACGCGACTTTCTTGGTCTCATAGGCTACTACAGGTGCCTCATCCAGAACTATGGCGTCATCGCTGCGCCGCGCACTGCCCTCCGCAAGTGGGACGCGTTTCGCTGGATAGATGCAGCGATGGCGGCCTTCGAAGCTATCAAGGCAGCACTGACGATTGGACCAATGCTGCAGTTACCAAATTTTGAGGCGACCATCATCGACTGTGACGCCTCAGGCTCTGGGTTCGGTGCCGTCCTCCTTCAAGGTGCCGGACCCATTGCCTTCTTCAGCCGCGTCGTGGCCCCTCGGCACGCCAAACTCGCCGCCTATGAGCGGGAGCTTATCGGCCTCGTCAAAGCAGTCCGGCACTAATGACCATATGTCTGGGGGCGACAATTCACCGTCCGCACCGGCCACTCGCCTTGAGGTTCCTCCTCGACCAGCGCCTTTCGATGATCCCACAGCACACGTGGGTTAGCAAGCTCTTTGGCTTTGATTTTAGGGTGGAGTACAAACCGGGACGCCTCAATGCGGCAGCAGACGCCCTATCTCGCCGTGATGAGGACACTACAGAGTTCGCCTCCTGCGCACTCTCACGGCCAGACTTAAATACTCTTCAACGAGCTCCGAGCTGAAGCCACCTCTCTAGCCGAGGTCATTGCCAAACGCGCCGAGGTGGGGCAAGGCCTTGTTATGGCAAATTGGTCCACCGTAGACGGCTTCGTGCTACATTAAGGCAGCATATTTGTGTCGGAGTTGTCGGCATTGTGGCCATAGCTACTCGCCACAGTCCATGGCGCGGGCCATGAGGGTGTCCAAAAGACACTGCATCGACTGCTTGCGTCCTTCTACACCCCCAAGCACCTCGCATTGTCCGGGGCTACGTCTGGGGCTGTGCGGTTTGCCAACGCAACAAGACTCCTTCATCCGGCAGGCCTGCTGCAGCCACTGGATGTTCCTCACTTCGTGTGGGCGGATATCACGCTGGATTTAGAAGGCGTCCCCAAGGTCAGTGGCAAATCGATGGTGCTGACAGTGGTCGATTGCTTCTCCAAATATGACTTTATCGCCCTTGGCCACCCCTACAGTGCGACCTCTGTCGCCCAAGCCTTCTTCGACCATATCGTGCGCCTCCATGGACTGCCGTGTTCCATCGTGAGCGCGAGGGACCCGGTGTTCACCAGCTCCTTTTGGACGAAGCTGTTCGGTATTTCCAATGTCAAGCTCCGCCTCAGTTCTGCGTTTCACCCGCAGACGGACAGACAGTCGGAAGCGACCAACCGAATTCTCGGCTTCTACCTCCGCTGCCTCGCCAGGGATCGCCCATGGAGTTGGCTGCACTGGCTTCCTTTGGGCTGAGTTTTGCTACAACTCGTCCTACCAGACCGCCTTGCGCACTACGCCTTTCGAGGTTGTCTTTGGTCGACCAACACCATCCTTGGCATCATATCAGCCTGGAGTGGCGCGTGGCCGCTCTAGACAGACAGCTGTCTAACAGGGATGACTTCCTCACTGTTGTTCAGGAGTGCCTCCTGCGGGCCCAAGCAATCAAGAAGCAAAACCATGATACCCACCATCGGATGCAACATTCGCAGTGGGGGAATGGGTTTGGCTCCGCCTGCATCAACGTGTGGCCACTGCCATCAAGAGTAATCAGAATGCGAAGATGGCACCTCAATATTATGGGCCTTTCCGAGTGCTTGAACTCATCAGCTCCGTGGCACACCGTCTCCAGCTTCCACCCAAGGCTCGTATCCAAGATGTCTTCCACGTTGTGTTCCTCAAGAAGTGTTGTGGTGACGCCCCGACTGAGATTGTTCCTCTACCCACAGTCATCCATGGCCATGCTGTACCTGAACCACAAACCGTGATCCGCGCACGACTCAATCGTGGCTCATGGGAAGTCCTGGTGCAGTGGTTGGGCCGTGGGTCGGCCGACTCCACATGGGAGCCCCTTGAGGAGTTCAAGCTGACTTACTCCAAATTTCAGCTTGAGGATGAGCTGTTTTGAAAGTTGGGCAGCACTGCAGCCGCAGGAGGAAGGGTGCTGCGGCACCTTCCAGATAGGTGCGGTTGCACCTTTCTAGCTTGGTCAAGCGCATTTTGTTAGGATAAGATTGAGTTTGTTACAATAGGCAGTTAAGATTTAGAGAAATAAGAGGAGTAGCCAGCCGGCTGGGTAGCTATATAAACCCAGGCGCGGCTGGACTCTAGGCAAGCAGAAAACAGAGAGAAAGTTGATCGGCCTCCTAGGGAGGACAAACCTCTCTGATCTGCGGTTTGTGCTATAATTTCCCTTCTAGTTCATCAATAAAGCGCTCAAATTCGTAGCAATATCAGTATATGCTCCAGAATGTAGACAGTCTGTACCCTTTTAGGTCTGCATGGTGAAAGAAGCAAACCTTTTTACTATATGATACCGAAATGACATGTATTTCTGAGAAATTCTAGTGTTTTGTGATAAATCATGGTTGGATCAGCCTGATTGATGTTGTGATAAATCACTGTTGGAAGAGCCTCATGGTTGTAAAAATTACAAATTGCTTTAATGGATTAAGAATTTGAAGAATTGTTTAATGTCCAGTGAGTAATTATTACATTAAATATCTTGCTGAAGAAATCAGAATAAAAAGAATATACTTGTCTGAATAACCTAGGCATGCCTGAATGTTTCTAAGAACTGTTTGATGGTGAAAGATTGAGAGACAAGGTGAAAAATTGTTTTTGTACCCTGCGCATTGTCTATAGGCTGAAAGATAATACCTGGAACAAAATAAGATATGCATAATGGTTATCTGTTATTTTTTTTCTCAAATGCGTAGGGAGATCTACGCATCGTTTCATTAAGAGAGAGAAACATAATACAAAAGACGGGCTAGAACCCCCATACAGAACACGCACAAGGCCATACAAAGCGCCTGACACACAAAGGCGTGCCACCACCTAACCCTCTACCAGCTAAGCCGAAGAAGGGAGCGACCAGGACAGCAGGGTGTGCAGCTGCGAGGCCCCTGCCAAACACCAGAAATGAGCTTCTCGTTGGATTGCTTGAAGCACAGCAGAAACAGAAGGTTGTGCTCCGTTGAAGACACTATCATTCCGATCGTTCCAAATTTCCCAAGCAACCAAGATGACGAGCGTGTTAAAACCCCTTCTAAACTCCTTGGGGAAGCTGTATCTCGCAGTGCTCCACCAACTAGAGAAATGCAGGGAAGAGAACTGTGGTGAGGAGGAGATGGAACGCAGCTGCAGCAGGATGCTGGTCCAAACTTGCCTGGAGAAGACGCAAGACAGCAGGAGGTGCTGGATTGATTCCTCCTCTTGATCACAAAGGACACAGGCTGTAGGATGAGGCATGTTATGCTTTGCAAGCCGGTCGGCTGTCCAACATCGATTATTAATGGCGAGCCACAAGAAGAACTTGCAACACAGCGGGGCCCACGATTTCCAGATTCTCTTCCAAGGAGCGAACCTGATTGTCCCGAGGAAAAAGGCCTCATAAGCCGACTTACTAGAGTACGATCCAGAGCTAGTGAAACGCCAAGATTGTTGATCAATCGCTTCCGGCTGCAGGTTGAAGCCTTCCACCAGGTCCCAAATTTGAAGGTACTTGATCAAAACCTGTACTGTAAGAGCTCCCTGAATGTCAGAGATCCAAGCCCGGTTAGAGAAAGCTTGTGCCACCGTCCTTTCCTTGGTTTTCCTTTTTGGGATCAAAGCAAAGAGATGGGGTGCAATTTCTGCAACAGTCTTCCCCTCCAACCAACGATCGGTCCAGAATTTGGTTGTGTGCCCGTTACCTACAACAGTGATCACTGCCACATGAAACATAGCCCGGGCATTACGGGGGACCTCAACAGGTAACCCCTCCCAAGGACGGGGAGCAGCAGTTTTCTCAAGCCAAAGCCAATGGATACGGAGAGACCAATTGAGCACTTATAGGTTGTGAATACCAAGCCCGCCATATTGCAAGGGTCTCTGGACCCGGTTCCAGCTCACCAGGCAGTTCCCACCGTTTGCTGACTGGCCTCCTTTCCAAAGGAAGCTCCTACGGATCTTGTCAATAGATTTGACCACCCACTTTGGCAGGTCCAAAACCGACATCAGATAAATGGGGACAACTGTAAGGACTGCTTTCACCAAGATGAGGCGGCCTGCCCTGTTTAAGAGAGAGGCCTTCCAATGTGGGAGGTAATCTGCCACCTTGTCAATTAACGGTTGAAGATCTGACTTGGTTGGTTTGCGAACTGAGAGAGGGAGACCCAAGTACGTGCAAGGGAAGCCCTTCAACTCACATGGAAGCAGTTCAGAAATTCTAACCCGGTCCTCCTCATTGCAGTGGATTGGAGTTACAGAACTCTTGATAATATTAGTCTTGAGGCCAGAGGAGTGACCAAAAACATCAAGCAGTTGGAGAACTCTGGAGATTTCACGAGATGAAGGCCGCAGAAAAAGAACCACATCGTCTGCATAAAAGGAGATACGGTATCTCGCCTGCTGGACCGCAAGAGCTTGAAGGTGACCTTCCTGAGCTGCCCGAGCTACCAGCGAGTTGAGAACGTCCATCACCAATATGAAAAGCATAGGGGAGAGGGGGTCCCCCCGGCGAAGACCCCTACGGTGTTGGATCACTCTGCTAGCTTGACCATTCACCAAAATCTGAGTAGACGAAGTTGAGAGCAGCAAGCTAATGAGATTACACCATCGCCTTCCAAACCCCAAGTGCTGTAGGACTTCCAAGAGGAAGGGCCACGAAACCGAATTGAAGGCCTTAGAGATGTCCAATTTCAACATCACATGCGGTTGATTCTGCCTGTGCAAACACTTAGCTAACTGTTGAACCAACAAGAAATTGTCATGAATCTTTCTCCCCTTGACAAAAGCAGTCTGGTTGATGGCAACCAAGTCGGACAACAGCGGGGCTAGACGGTTGGACATAAGCTTGGCCACTAGCTTAGCAAAGCTATGGATGAGGCTGATGGGGCGATAATCCTTAATAGAAACTGCATCCTGTTTCTTTGGCAGCAAGGTGATAAAAGCAGTGTTAAGCAGCCAGAATTTGAACACATGCCCACGCTGAACAGCCGCTAGGGCAGCCAGCACATCCCCCTTGATGATTTCCCAACAAGTCTTGTAAAACAGCCCTGTAAAACCATCCGGACCCAGGGCCTTCTCCTGTGGCATGGACTTCACTGTTGCCCACACTTCTTCCTCAGAGAAAGGAGCATCCTGCCCCGAAAGATCATGGGTGTGCGAGTGAAAGGTCGGGAGATAACCAACCTAGCAGCATATATACTGCTAGGGATGCAGTTTTCAAATTTGTGGGTCGGTCCACGCCCAAAAAATCTGCTAAATGAACTAAAGATTTCATCCCACCCATACAACACCTTATTATACTAGAAAGATTACTCACAACTACCCAATGGGTACCCATTTGCATCCACATGTTCTATAGATATCAATGCAAGTTTTAATCAATAGTCTCATAAATAGGTTGCTAACCTTCTATTCAATGCTTTTTTGCAATCAGGTTGGTGTCACTGGCTATTGCATGGGAGGAGCTTTATCAATTGCAAGTGGAGTTCTAGTCCCAGAGGTTGATGCTGTTGTTGCTTTCTATGGGACTCCATCTTCTGAGCTTGCTGATCCTTCAAAGGCTAAGGCTCCTATTCAGGCTCATTTTGGGGAGCATGATAATTTTGTTGGATTTTCAGATGTCACTGTATGGCTCCTGAACCCGCCTATATCTATTACAATGACAAGTGAATCCATGCCTTCCCTTTTTGATTTTTGTTTATGGCATACTTATCCCTGATCCATAATACTAGCCAATTTCATGTATATTACTGATGTTGACTTGTGGCATAATGCAAATGTGATTCTAGAATGGTTCAACTTACATAATATCAATAACTGCATGAGCATTCAAAAGATAGCATTCAGGAACTACAGCTGTTGATGTAGCTACTACGAAAGTTATTGGAAACGGAGCTTGATTACACTGAAAACAGCAACTGGTGAAATCTGACAATGATATTTACAAATTTTTTAATATTTAGCATTGTTGGATAATTAATCATTTACTATCCTTTAGTTATGAGCATGTATGAACATGACTCTGCACAATCTTCTATATCAGGCATGATCTCATCATACTTTAAATTACTCAACTAGTAAAGAATATAGCACTGACACTTTGTTTCAGGCAGCTAAGTCGCTTGAGGAGAAGCTCAAGACTTCTGGGGTGCCGTATGAAGTTCACATGTATCCTGGATGCTCGCACGCCTTCATGAACACATCGCCAGAGGCCCTCAAGAGGAAGAAGGGAATGGGTTTGACTGATGAGAACAAAGAAGCTGTTGACCTTGCCTGGTCTCGGTTCTCCGCTTGGATGGGTCGTTTCCTTGGGTCCGCATGAACCTTCTTCCGCGTCATGTGGTCTGTGATATGTGCATGGAGTCCCATCTCATATTCTCATGAATAAAATATTCTGATACAGGTTGCTGTATCCAAACTATACATATGTACTGGTTGTTATGTCTGGAATCCGGACTTGCTTGGCACGCTGTGCCTTACCAATGAGCTCTGTTATACACCATGTCTTGTTCTCTGGGCGCATATTTTGCATAAGCTGGAACGAAAATGTTTGGCTGCATCAGGTAAATAAAATGTTGGCCCAGAATTTTTAGCCGGCCAGCAGAACTGGTGCGTTTAACTGTTTAGCAGGCCAATAATATTGGATGCAAACTTTTAGTTTGTGATGTGTATGGTTTACATGGTACATTACTGTAATAGATCGTACGTCTTAAAGGATGAAAAATTCGGAAAAGGTAGTTACGAACACAATACCAGTATCAGTGGAAAGATACTAGATTATACTATCCTGTTTTGAAATTTCTGTCATTAGGACAACAAATTTACTTCAAAATTGAAACTAGATTTATTGTCAAATTGAACCAGATTTTCCGAATGATAATAATTTTAGAATCGATCAATGGAGTATTGTTGGAATAGAAGAACACCAGTATGGATCGTGAAATGATCGTTTTGAATGATACGCTATGTACAAGCATCGATTTGAACACCCTCGGTACATTTACGTTAGCATTCAAATGCTAACATAAGTAGACGGTGGAAGTAGGTTTTAGGTCAAATTCAAGAATTGCTGGGAGATTGTTAGGTGGCGGTACAATTAGATAAAAAAAAGAGTAACTAGTGAATATTATATTAACCATTTTATATCGGTGTTGTGTTTGGTTGTGCTCAACTTTGTGGGAGCGGGGAAGCTGTTGCTGCTTTTTGATAGAATGTTGGCAAAGAGAATCAGTTACTATCCATTTTGATATGATTGAGATGACTGATTTTTCAGAAAGATGATTACTAATACAAGGCTTGATCTCTGCAATTAATAAAAAAAAAAGATGTGACAAAATTGAAATCTAACAAATGTGAGATTCTCAAATCATGTCTAATAGGTAGTCATTGGACATAATTAAATATCAAAAAATTTACGCAAAATCTAAACTAAACAAAAGAAAATGTGGTTTCGATAGCGGTGAGGCCTTTAAATAGGTGGGAGGATGGCCATGGGGGTGCTTGAGTCATTCTCAAAATCCAAAGACACTTGTAATAGGCTAAATTTAATATACAGCCGACTATTTAAGTTGGAGCGACAACACTTTTTATATTAAAATATGATTGGTACTGATTCCAATATGATATAAAGATAAAGAACTATTTGAAATTAGACGTGATAAGCTTTTTAGAAGTGCCAAATCACCCGAGTTCCATATGACGATGTGGCATCCATTACAAGTTAACACTCTGCAGTTTGAATCTAGCCCTCGTGAATCTCCATCCTTTTATATTAGACTAGTTGTGGAGGTGTGTATACTGTTTTTGAAATTGATATTCTGATTATCCTCCCCACTTGATCTAGAGTCAACCTCAAATGAAGTTCATAAAAGAACCCACCACTCTACTCTGCTCTATAGTAATCATGAAATGTGGAGGCCACAGTGGTATTCTAATATAGTCATGTGAATTTTATCATTCTCTTCTTCTTTATGACAAGCCGGCCACATCTTGATTCAGTGGTTGGCTAAGTTGCTTGATCATATTGGAAAGAGTGATAACACATAGTTAGTCAGTTGATAGAACACAAAACTAGATAAACTTTGCAAGGTGTTGTTAGTGTCAGTGCATGCCATTGTTTGATTCTATTTTTGCATTTCAAAATGATATTTCAGATTATTACCTATGAATACTTTAGATAATAAGAAATCTCCTTTATCATCATGTTTGCCAAAAGCATAAAAACATAGTAACCAAAATATTACAAACTATTATTTTGAGATAATTTCTCCAAACAATTCAGATTACAAGGAACAATAAATTCAATATTACCTAAAGTAGGTAAAGATGGTAAGAGCTCCAACTTTTTCTCATTAATACTAGTGCAATAAAAAGACCCATTCTCAACATGTGTGTACAAAAGAACATCATTTTGAGCTCCATGCGCTTGTTTTCTGGATTAAACATACTTGTTCACACAATTTGTAACAATCATAAGATAAATATGTATTTTGTGTCAAATCAAATGTCACTTGAGGCTTTACTAAGCATTGCAAAACACTATTATGACTAGTGGGCAATTGCAATTCAGCACAAGCAGCATGAGGGCATATAGATAGGGTGAGAGACTCAATGTATCATTTTTCTTACTCCCCTTAGGTGTACTAGGTGACACACAAACATCATTATTCATATCCATTATTTGATCAAGTAGCTCAACGTCCTCTTTGAACTTGTTCTCACTCTCTTGTAATATGTTTGTATTAGCTTCATGACCATTGAAGCCCCTTAAAGGTGTAAATGATTTTAGTGATTGAACTAGAACTATGAACTAACTCGTTGGATGAAAGTTTATCACTACCTTTCTACACTTTTACGAGTTGGTTTACTCTAATTCGGACTTCGCCGGTTGCAATGTGAGTAGAAAGAGTACCTCCGGTGGATGTCAATTCTTTGAGAGATCATTGGTTGCTTGGAGCTCTAAGAAGCAAAATGTCGTGGCTCTCTCAATGGTCGAAATGGAATATATGGCAGCCGATGCTTGTTATGCTCAACTTCTCTATATGAAGCAAACTCTCATGGACTATGGATTGGTATACAATCAAATTTCTCTTTATTGTGATAATGAGAGTGCAATCAATATGGCACTTCATAAGGTTGATCATGGGCATGCTAAAGAGGTCAAGCATCACTTCATATGGGATCATGTTGACAAGAAAGATATAGAGCTTATAAGCGTGAAGACAAATGATCAATTGGCTGACATATTCACGAAACCCCTTGATGAGAAGAATTTGAACGGGGCAAGAGGAGAGGTCAACATCTTTGGTCTTTCGAACTTCACTTGAGTAACCTCTAAAGCTTAGCATTTTCGTTGTATATACTTGTTTGCTTGTGTTTGCCTTGTTTTTGTTGTTCTTCTTGTTTTGTAGGATCGTCATCTAACCCTTTAAAGATGGGAATAATCATGAAGAGCTTGGGAAGAATGTTCACGGGGTACCCAAGGCTAGAAGATGAGGGTCATTGTGAGTAAGCTTGCGAGGGGATTCAATGTGATGAGGGTATTTCTTTTCTTGTCTTTCTTCATCGTGTGCATGCTTTTTTTATTTTTGTTTGCATTAATGTGCATATCATGCATTGCATCTAGTGTCTTGACATCAAGCACGAGTCTAGGGAAGTTACTCATAAACAATATAAGTTGATTACTCCTAGACTCCTTCATAGCAATTGTGAGCTTCATGCTATTGAATCACGATATTTCGAGCTCTAAGGTTAAATCTACTTACGCGGCTCAAAGACTATGATTCGTACATTCCCCATATGCATCTCTAGCCCCTTTTTGTTGAGCGAAGAGGAAGTTTCTTGGATGACCATTTTGTATGAAATATACTAACTCAAGGGGGGAGAAAAAGCTTTGAATCAAGAAGACGATCAAGACATAAGGAGTTGTTGGACAAAAAAAGAATCGCAGAAGAAAAGATCCGGTAATATTGTTTTATGTCTCATCATAATTATTATTCTATTGTATTCTCCTTCTTTGTGGTTTCTCTTTTTGGTTGATAGATGACAATGGGGAGAGAAATAGAGATGATCAAATGAAGGACATGAAGATTGGGGAGAAAATTGGAGAAGAAATGTGGATGATGATCAAGGAAGGGTTCTGTCATAAGTCGTCGTCAAGAAAACAAAGGGAGTAATCTTTCCTATTCCTCTAAATCTGTTAATTACTACCCTTTGCCCTCTACTCGTTTTGTTGTTATTCTCTATTTATAGGAAACGGGTAGAGGGAACCAAAGATTTGAAGATGATTGAAGTCACACTCAAGAAAACCAATCAAATTAAAGAATATGAAGAGAATAAGCAATGCACTTATCGAGGGGAGCTCTGAAGTTAAGGTATGAAACCTCGTGCATATTTGTGGACTTCTTGCAAGAGATGGTAAGATAACTTGCGTCTATTCTTTTTCTTAAGGTTGTCTCGTGCTTCTATTCCTATTTTTTGTATCATCTCGATCATTTGCATCATGGTCGTCATCAATCACTAAAAAAAGGAAGATTGTTAGCTTCATGACCATTGAAGCCTCTTAAAGGTATGAATGATTTTAGTGATTGAATGAGAACCATGAATTAACTCGTTGGATGCAGGTTTATCATCACTTTTCTACACTTCTATGAGTTGGTTTCTTCAAGTTTGTTCGAGTCTCCGTCGTGTTTCCAAGGAAGGAGTTGGTTCAAAGCTAAGGATGATCTAAAGTCATGTGTGGTTTAGTTTTTACTCCTTGAGTCTATAGAAAACACCGGTACTATTAAGAGGTGTCGAGTCACTCGTCTCAGTTTTATAAGAATTAAGGTGTGTGAATGCTCTAGGTTCTTTGAGGCAATTGAGTGATCAGTGAGAGCTTGAAGTTGTCAAGAGTTACAGCCGAAAGTATGAAGATCTCGAAGAAGTTAAGTTCCAGCAGTCGAAGAGGTCACTAGACAGTCCGTCGGCGTCACTGGACAGTCCACTGAGGGTCGTCAGCCAAGAGTCTAGAGAAGATGTTTTCTGAAGGCAGTGAAGCTGGAGTCATCAGACAGTCCTACGAGAGTCATCGGACAGTTCGGTGAGTACAGAAGCTCTAAGTCCAGAGAGAGGTGCTCTCTAGAGTCGTCAAGAAGAAGTCACCAGATAGTTCGTTGGTCAGAGACCGGACAGTCCGGTGAGCCCCGGAGGAGGTGTTCAGAAGAGGTGTCTCTGGAAGTTCAAAAAAGAAGGTCACCGAACAGTCTGATAATGGTATGAACCGGACATTCTGGTGTTACATGGAATGGATTCCAAAGAGGATGTTTTCTGCCAGTTAGAGATCAGGAGTCACCAAATAGTCCAGTGGTCCCAGTTATCAGACAGTTTGGTGACTGCAAAAAGCAGATAACTTTTTGGCAACGACTCTTAACGGTTGTTTCAGGGCTTGGGCCAATTTAAACCGTTGAGGTAGCTGTTGTGGAGCTTGCTTGCGGCTAGAACAGTTGGAGATCATTTGTTGAGAGTCAAAGTTCATCAAGGGAGCATAAGAGAACATCCAGTGAGATCTTGAGTGCTTGTGAAGAATAGCAAAGAGCATCCACGAAGTCTTAGAGCTTATGAGATTGAGAGGAGTGTCTTCGGCTTGTTACTTTTGGTCTATGGTAGCCTAGACCGGTTAGGTGTCGTTGTCCGAGCTTTCAAGTAGATTATGGAAGTCGACATCAAGTTTGTACGCGGTTTCAGGTCCTCCGCTTGAAAAAGACACCAAGAGTGAGCGCCTGAGTCTTGAAGGTTTGTTTTAGTGCTTGGATATTGTTTGCTACAGCCGAAGCGCCGGTGTCTTCACTCCGAGAGTGAAGAGTACCCTTGTGAGCATCGTTCTGGCAACAACGGGAGGAACCAAGACTCCGATGAGAGTGGTTCAACGAGGATTAAGAGAAAGCGTCATCATTCTAATACCTCAAGAAAAATCGCTGAGCATCTCTATCACCCTTCTCTTTACTTTCGCATTTAGTTTCTTGTGAGTAGTGTGATAAGTTGTTTAGTTGCTTCTCTTGGTGGCTCTCGTGCCAGATTGCTTACTAGCTTGATAGATTGTCTTCTAGCTTATTTTACTCTTCTCTAGATCTTACTTACTAGGAGTTATTTGCTAGTTTTGCTAGAAACTAAGAAAAGGAAGAATTTGGCCTAGTAGTGTAAGTACCCGATTTAACCTCTTTCTCGGTCACTTGATTCTTTCAGTTTGGCATAGGACAAGAAATAAAATAGTGTTCTCTATCTAGTTGTGCTATTGTAGTAAGAGGTGTATCACACAACTTTTCTTTTATCACATTCTTTTGTGACAAAAGTACATCAGCAATATATTTCACTAATCTATGATGTTGATTGTTCCTGATTGTATCTCTAGATGACAAAGTTGATTCTCAGCATTACAAGCAACTAAAATCAAGTGATAGATGTGGTTATAAGTTTTAGCGAGGACCATAATTTGAATTTCATAATTGAGACATTTCAAAAACCATTCATAACATCTTCTCTCAGTATTCATCTAAGCCACCAAATATGACATAAATCTTAAAAAGATTATAGTATTCATTGAGAATCATACTATCCTGCTTCAAGTTGTGTAATGTTGCTAGCAAATGATCAGCATAATGTGTAGCAATAAAACATGTCTAAAATAACTTTTAAAATCTTCCAAAGTTCTGTATCTTTATTATACCTATAAATATATTTCTATTCAAGCAATGCATGTTCGGTCAAAACATTAGAGACAATGTAAATCTTTTATTTCTCATATGTAACAACCCAAATTTCTAATAATTTCAAATGAAGAATTTCCTCTTGAATTTCTATTTTTTCAATTTGAATTCATTCTTTTAAATTTCAACGCTAGATCAATTCAGCTCGCGTGCTTTTGTTTTGGGCTGAAAATCTTGTGGGCCACCTTGTTTCGGAGCCAACCATTCTCGGCCGTTGGATCGAGAGCGGGGACCGAAAACCGTCGGATCCCGTGGGCGAAAAAATTCTCTCTCCCTCGTTCATTCCCAAATAAAATCCTTCTCTCCCTCATCCATTCCCACCAAACCCCCATTTCTTTTCCCTTTTCCTTTTCTCTCTCAAGCAAGCAGCAGAGCCACGGGGAGCGGGCGAGCGGGCACCACCCGATCCTGCCCCTCGAGTGCGCCGCCGTTCGATTCGTCGACCGTGGTGCGCGCCGACCCCGGTCGTCTGTCGCTCGCGCGTGCGCCGTCCTCGCGTGGTCCTTGCTGCCGACTGCGCCTCGCTGATCCGTTTGTCAGCACCACTATCCGCTTCTCCGATCCGCGTCGACCGCAACGCAGCCGTCCACTTCGCTAGCTCTCTGTTCTGATCGCATCGCCGACAGCGCGCCGTCCTCTTCCCTGCTGCCCGATGTCGTCCGTTGACTCCATCCCCGCACCGTCCAGCTGTCTTCGTCACCCGCGTGTCGTTCATCAACCCCGTCCCGGTTCCGTCGCGTCGTGCTGTTCCCCGTCTCTGTCCAACCGCGAGGCCCCGTCTGCGCACCGTCGCTGTCGATCGCCGAGCTGTCGTCCGTCCGCGCGCGCGGACCCCGTTTTGCATCTCCAGCGCTTGTCGTCGTCCACATCATCTTCGCCACCCTTCGTAGATCCGGCCACACTGCTTCACGCCTCCCCATTTCAAGCCGTGGTGAGCATCCTTTGTTTCTCTATCTGTTGCCGCGCCTCCCTAGCTGTGCGGATTCCAATATGTTCGTATCCGTCTTGTGTGCTCTCCGCTTAACAGTGTCCGTTGGTTCCTCGGTTGCTTCCTTCGTAGGACAGGAGACCATATCGCGTTCGCGTCAGGGGTGTTGGAACTCTGGATTCGGTGGTACGAATGCTAGGTGACCCTGCCAAGGCGACGTCTCTGTTCGACCATACCTCTCAGCGAAGCTTCGAGTCAAGCTGTGGTGAGTTTTCTCGTCAGCAAGCCCCGTTTCCGTCTCCGTTTCCGTCTCTGTGTTGTTTGCCGTCTCAAGCTGCCAAGTATCATGACCTTCAGCCGTGCAGGATCAGCAGATCGAGAGGTCGTCAGTCTAGATGGTCACCGTCCGTCGATCGATCGGCGTCCTCGTCTGTGTGCTGCACGTCGATTGCGTCCCGTTTCGCCCCGTCCGGCTTCGATCTCGTCGTCCCCGACCCGATCCGTGTTCGCCTCGTTCGTCCGCCTGTCTGCGTCTCCCATTTGTCAACCGCAGCGGCTCGCGTCCCCATTCCGCGTCGTCCATCCTCGTCGACTGCTTCGCCAGCGCCGCCTTCGTCGGCTCCGTCCATCTGCGCCGACGCCGTCTCCATCCTGGTCTTAGCCGTCCGCGTCTCGACCGCTTCGTCGCCCGACCTCGCCTGTTCGTCTCGGAGTGGTGTCGTTCGCTCGCGTCGCCCGACCGCGTCCCCGTCCGTCCTCGCTCGTCTGCAGCAGTCTGCTCGCCCGACTCAACGCCAGCTTCTTCGTCCGTCCGCCTGTGCCGTGCCTCGTCCGTCTCCGACCCGCTCGTCGTCCTTCTCCGATCGGCGTTCCGGAAGTGCGTCTCGATCTCCTTGCGGTGCTGATTTCTGGATCTGAGCATTTCTTCCTTTGTCAGTTGTGGTGTGTTATGGTGGGCCTTCTTGCTGCTGCCGTCTCCTGCTCGTCGACGCCGTGCAGTGCTGGTGGGACCCCTGCCTCTGTCACTCGTCGCTGGCGATGGTGGTTTGTTGCGTGGGAGGTTGACCTTGGATTATTTTGCTTGCCCAGAGTCAGAGTTCATCGCAGATCCTTGCTATTGCTCACCTCGACGCCGGGGTCTCCGTCATCGCTTTCAGGTTGATTCATCCAGCAGCTTCACGTCGACCTCTTCGTTCAAATCAGTGGTGAGCTGTCCCACCTCTGCAGTTCCGGGTTTTTGTTTTGCTTGAAGCCACCGTCAGTTGTGCTAGTGCGGTTGTGGTTGTGTTTGAGCAATGTGTTGTCTGGAGCTTTCCGTGCGTCGGCTAGCTGCAGTAGCCTTACTGGTTTTGTTGTTGTTCAGCGCATCAATGAGCAGCAGGTTTTGTGTTTATTCCTCGCTGGCTGTGCTAGTTGGAGCTGTTGCCTGTGGTGGTCGAGGTGCTGGTCCAGGTTGTGCCGTGAGAGGAGATTGCATGCTGCTGTAGAGGTTTTGGAAAAGGAATCAAGTCTTGAGTAAGAGCTTAGTCTTCGAACTTGTGCACCGTTTTTTAAGAGACGTAAGTTCAGTGTTGATTCAAAAGGTCAAAAGGATTTCAGAACGTTCAATTTCTGGAATTCTTTTTGTTCGGTAAATTTTTGGAAGTCCAAGAGAATTCTATTTGATCTCCAAAGTTTTCTTAGAAAGTCTCTATAAATCCATCTCGTTGAGCTCTTTGCATAGGTACCTTTTGAGATCCAATTTTGGAGCGTTTTGTCTTGTAATTTAAATTTAAATTTAATTATTCAAATTGAAATTGCCGCGTACCTAGTTTTTCACCTCTTTTTCGTGCCATTTGTCCAGTTGAAGAAGATTGCTCTGCACGAGGACCTAGATCCTGGATGGGATCTCGACTCATAAAGGGCAAGCTGCGTTCTTTGATCAAACTTTAATCTCAATTTTTAAACTACATGTTTTTTATAAAACCATAATTTGCATACTAACTGTTTTAAAATATGCTAGCAACATCTTCAAACTATGCCTATTTATCGTTTCACATATTATGAGCCATAGAACTTATTTTACGTCTATGTTTAGCCATGTTTAGTTACATTTATTTACTATACTTCACACTTATCACCATAAAAAAATTTTTGTGTTAAATATTTTTGAACTCGGATTCAAATGTGTGAGTTTTGCAAATAACTCTATGCATATTATTTAGCTGAGGCAGGCAGATGTTTGAGAGTTGGGGGACTTTCGAGAAGTCTCTATAGGTGTACCTGTGGTGGGTACAATGGAAAGATCCGGGATGGAATCATTTTGTGAAACTTGTTGGTTGTTGGCGTTCAGGATGGAGAGTGCTTACCCTGGTACATGACGGCCAGGTCGTCGTGTCACATGTCTCTAGTGCTTTATTATGCATACCACGTTACCCTGTATAGACAGAGGCTTGATCTTGAAGTTTGCCGAGACTGGTTGTTTACCTGTGGGTTGGCGGTGTTGTGTTAGTGTGGTGTCGAGTTACAACTCCCTACACAAGATCAAGATACCCTACTTGATCAGTGGTAGGCTCCTCACAGCTTCAGGACTCAGCAGCGTAGGCGACTGGGACCCTATCTGGAGGACGTGTAACGCCAGTTAGAGCTTATAGATGAGTCTTGTGTGGTCGTTATATCGAGGGCTGCAGTTGCGGTCTTTGCTATGGTGCCACATCTTATAGGTCCAGGTGCATATACTCTGCAGAGTTAAAGTTAATGCGCATTGCCATGTCCCATGGAGAGACACCGTTTGAGAGCTTCCACGATGATTAGTTTTGTTTTTTTTCCTTCACCTTTGTTTTGAAATGTTTTAGACTCCGACCTTTGAGTAGTGGTCGGGTGTAGTGATTACACCGGTATTTAAAATGATCCCCCATTTAGGATAACAGAGATCCCTGCGGGGTAAAATAATAAAATTTGGTTGTTTTAAATAAAACTTTTTTTATTTTAAAAATAAAATATTTTAAACTTGTATTTAGCACTTGAGCCAGCTTCCATCCTTTAAATTACCCATGCATATAATGTATGCATGCACATATTGTTGGTAGGTAGTGTGCGATTTGCTGAGTATTCATATACTCACGGCTTTTTATGCCCTTCTTTTTCAGATGTCAACCGTTTTCGTCTGCTTTCCAGCCGTGGTTTGAGGTTTGCTCCTGCATTTGAGTTGCCTGTGGAGGAAGAGGGCCGTCTTGGTGCTTATTTCCCCTGTTGCTCCTGCTGCTGTTTTAATTCTTGGATTCTCGGTAGTCTTGTTTCACCCTGAAATGTTCAAAAAGTTTTATAGATGATCTCGTTGAATTAATTTATCTTATCCTTATTTACTCATTTGTTTTTTGATTGCTCACTTGTAATAAATGTGCTTGCCAACCTCTTGGGATTAGCGAAAGCACATAAGATCGAGTCTTACTGTAAGGTAAGAAAATCCAATCGTTACATCAGATAAGTCATGTTCATCAAATTTTTTATCCACATTTAGCTTCCAATCAATGTATGTATGAGAGTCAAATTTCTGAGTAAAGGAAAGTATTGCTGAGCTGATTACATGCAAATACCATCATGCACCTCAAGTTGAGTCACTTTCACGTGTTGTTGAGGGTGTAAGCCACTAGCACCATTTTTCTTACTTGTGCCTATCAGGGTTAGCAAACAAGAAAATAATTTGATAAATAGCTAGGTTGTGTCCAACGCTCCTTCTCTCAAGCCTACTCAATTAAGTTCTTGCATGTTCTTATCAAATCAATAGGTCTGACTTGCAGCCAGCGGTGTCAACAAGCAGAAATTGGTGGAGCGATTCCTAGGTACACAAATTCTATTTACTGTAGAAATATGTGAAACTTGGATAGTTTCACTTTGTAGCAAAGATTAGCACAATGAATTCAGCAAATGCAAAGTTGAATAAGTGTTCGACGACAATAGGATGTTGATCCTAGGCTAAATTATGCTAGAAACTTGAGTCTTAGAGATAAAGATAGCCACACAAATGATACAAAAGGCTCTGGACAGCAGCAACTACAACTCACTTTTCTTCTCCCTTTTTTTTAACTGTTCTCTCTGTGTGTGTGTTTCTTCTTGTTTTTCTTTTCCTTTTCTTTCTTTTCTTTTCTCTTTCTCTTTGGAATGACTTAAAGCAGAGATAAAAAATTTAGATAGCCAACGAAGTGACAAAAACTCGAAACTCTAAAGATTAGACACTAAGACTAGGAGCGTGTCACAATGATGCAACAACGGATTCAACTATGAAAAAATTAGAAGGAAAGATGCAAAGCCTCAATGCATATAGGATAGCGTAAACAAATCAAGATTCAATTTTTTTTGCTTTTATGCAGGCAGTAGAAAGGTGAATAAAATTACAAAATAGAGGTGTAGATCTCACCAAGCAATTTGAACTCTTATGCCACTTGATAGGACTTGAGGGCCCAATCTTTCGATGAGATGATAACTACCAATTTGTTGGTGTCGACCCTCGCGATCTGACTAGAAACGAATAGGTCGTGTGTGCTCTAAAAATCGTAGAACTAGCTCCAAATGCCTATTGATCTCGCTCGAATAGCAAGATCAACCAGAATACGTGGTTCAATTATAGCATGCAATCGAAAAACAAGCAAAAATAAGATGTGGCAAACCGAAATCACTCAAATGTGGTTGTTGGAACAACTGAAGATCAGAGGGTTTACATAAATGCTAAACTAGAACAAAAGGAAACCTAAGTGTGATGGGGTAATCTTCAAACCCTAGGACATGTCCTCAATGGGCTCGACTTGATACACAAGCCAACGACTCAAGTTGGGGTGATGCAGTATCTTTTGTATTAAAATAACGATTGACGCTGACTCTAATAAGGTATTAACAGGAGGCCAGATTTGTAGTAAAGTAGACATGATAAGCTTTTCTGAAAGTACTTAAACATCAAAATTGGATTCCATAAGAGGTCATGGCGTCCATCACAAATTAGCATTGTTTTGCGATCTGAATCTAGCTCGCACAAATGTCCCTCCTTTATGTCCTCACCATTATTTCTAATCAAAAGACGAGTGTACCGGTTTCCATCGTATAAATAAGATGAGTAAGAATCTGAGATAGAATTCACCTAATGGCTGAGCTGAGCTCACATGCAAGAGCGTGAGTAATTAGATTGTAATATTGGCCTGTTGTGGAGGTCTGGATATGGGCACTGAAGTTATCATCAGAAGGTATGATGTCCCCGTCACTTATACATTGTAGTTGTGAAGATATGAGCCGAGGTGATAAAATTCACCAGAATTTGGAGTACGATGGAACTTCTGACAGATCTTTTCAGTGAACTCTTTACACAAATAGATGTGTATGCATTTGTTTGTTCATTGAGGCTGGCTGAAATGTTGAATCTGGGATCAATGTTTTTTTATCTTTGTGCAAATGACCAGAGATGGCTCCATGGGCATGAAACAAAGCAAAGGCTCCAGCTTTTCTCTTCTTTCTTCCGATAGAATACATATGTGCAAACATCCAAATTTGTGTTGCAAGCTCTGCATGTCTTAAAACAAGGACCTAAGAAGAACTAGTTCATCTTGAAGCAATTTGAGTAATTACTATATAATTATCTGGAGGCATCCTCAGCCTACTAATAGGAATTGCTTTTACCTTTTCCTCTTAGCTACTCTATCACATTAATGTGCCTATGTCAACACATGTTCCAAAATCAAGTATTTTACTCCTATGAATTTTAAACTTCACATCGTAGGTACCCTACGTTCCAAAGCTTACTCGTACAAAGTTAATGAGTGAACCAACTTGTTACATTATAAGCACTCCCTTGTTGTGCATGCCAACTTACTTTCGTATATCTTATCAAGATTTTTTATTCTGAATTAAATTTAAATTAAGCTAATATTTAATGATTTATATGTCTTCAAATAATGTCAATTTGTATAGATTATTTTATTTTGTTACTCTGCACATCTGCAAATTTATTAGTAATACCTTTTCAAATATTTGCCAGTGTTTCCCTTAGATAGTGACATACTGTCATGCATTTCTCCTGCTTCTAATGCACGCCCCAAATAAGCCAACCGACCGCCGGCTTGACTGAAACTGAACCCACCTCGTCCCATCCTCTGACCAAGACAAGCTCGTCAGCTCCGTCGTGACTTCCATACAAGATCGGCCAGCTATGGCGCACCACCTCCACCTCTGGCCATGACAAGCTCCACCATGGTGTACCACCACCTTTAGCCACAATGAGCTTCACTGCGATGCAACCCCCCCCCCCCCCCCC
>BCLG01001751.1:62473-88534 GCA_001602295.1 Zoysia matrella
CCCCCCCCCCCCCCCCCCCCCCCCCCCCCCCCCCCCCCCCCGCCCCCGCCCCGCTGGCCATGTGTAGCCTCTAGCTGCCGGCCAGCCTAGCCCCATGAAATCTTGATTCGCTTCTGTATTGAAGGAGATAAAGTCACCAAAGGAACCGAAACAAAATTGTTGAATGAGAAAAAAGTAATGAAGGAATGAAACAAAATTACTGAAGGATAGAAACTACTGAAGCAACTGGCAAGGTGTTAGCAGGTGCGATATACATAGGACGGTGATTGGTTGCCCCCATCAGGCTTGGCTTGGCTGGGGTTCGCGGATCCAGACCCGCCTGAGCATCCCAGTGTGATTAGTTGGTGGGATGTATCCCTCCTAGGTTGGTTGAGATTGTGATTGGTTTTCTTGTTTCTTTACTAGGCTGCATCTGTGGGTGCAATCTACTTTTGATTGGTTGGCTGCATGAAATAGGGTCTGGTTACCCTGGATGGGAGTGGTAACCAGCACTGGTTTGTGACAATCTTTGGGCACCAGTCATTTTCAGAGGTTGGCGGCATGTTCTCAGGTTTTGGAGCCAACTATCTTTCTGGAGCCCAGGTTCTCATGTTCTGGCGCCCAAGTTCTCAGGTTTTGGGGCCATCTTGTCAGGTTTCATCAGACATATACCATGTTTCAGAGATTTTGCACCAAGTTTTATTCTTATGATGCCAAAGCTTTGTACTTGGCACCATAATGTTAGCCAAAGTAAATTACGCAATTATCAACTAAAACCACTGAAAGGCCTTATATTTTGCAGACATAGGAATTTTTACAACCACATGAATGCAATGGAAATTTGATAATTTACAGCCACCAAAATGCAATGGAAATTTGATCATATCTCAATATATAATATTTTTGATAATATCAGAATAACAACTCAAACCAAATATCAATTGCAAATTTTTTTAAACTCAACAATAGTTAACAACACAAAACTTTCGGAAACCTAAAAAACAGTGACCTATACAGATTACTTGTACAGATAAAAAATAGAGAACAATACAACAGAAATTTTATCACTGTGCCTAATCTGTATAAGATCACAATGCAACAAAAATTTGAAAACATCAAAAATAGTGACCAATACAGATTATTTGTCCTAGCTCAAAAAATAGATAACAATACAACACTGAAACCAATATCAATTTTATTGCTCTATTCATTAGAACCATAAATACAATCTTATTTTCACTAGAATCATTTTTAAGGCTCTATTCATGAGAATCAGAATAGAACCATAAATATGATCTCATTTACACTAGAATCATATTTATTGCTCTATTCACCAGAATAAAAACTATAACAACATCAGAATAATTTTTTATAGTTTATTTTCACCATAAATACTAGAAACAAAACCAGAATAATTTTTAATGTTCTATTCACCAGAATCAAAACTAGAGCAACATCAGACTAACAAAATCAGAATATTTATTGCTTAAATAAGTTATGCAACTACCAAAAGGAGGGTAGCTTAGCCCACTCCAGAGTATTAGTGTTCAATGTTGTTAGCATTCTAACTACCAAAATCTGATAAAGCTACTGGGTTAGCATAGAACCAACAGATAGTCCTTCTTGACTTGGTAAGTCCTTAGCTACAGAACTCATGTGGCTCAGATATCTAGACAAAGCACAAGCCATCATGTTTGTTCTAGAGCAGGTGACAAAGAGCAAACATCAGTGCTGCTCTAAAGAACCCATGGCACTGCATCACACTGTTGTAGAGATTAGAGTGTACTTCATTGTGTTGTGGCTTATCTAGAGCCATTGCCACCTTGATTACAGCTTCAGCCATGCCCATCATCACCATTAACTCTTTGTCACAGGTTCTCTTCCTCTTTTTTCCCTTTTTCCTCAGCAGTGTTGGATTCATCCACAAGTTTAGAGGTGCCTATAATCTTCGAAGTCTCTACCTATTGTCGTACCCCATTTTTGAGATATCCCATGTATATCATACCAATCTCTGGATCAGTAGTTGGCACGCATGTACACTGTGGTTTCATTGCACATACCATAGTTATTACATATATTATCCCGAATAGAGTCTTACAGACAAGTCTTATATTGCAAACCAACGAGATGAATTAACAACCTCAAACAGTCATTACAAAAGAGAGAAAGACAATAAGAAAAAAAATGTACAGGCAAACTTGCACAGAGAATGAGATTCCTACACGTCGCCATCGATCTTAGCATCATCTTCTTCTTCATCTGAACAGCAGCGCAAGGGTGAGTATGGAAGGTACTCAGCAAGCCCTAACCCTACACAAGGCTTTATTCATGCATAGGTGGTCAACAAGGAAAAGCTAAGGTTTTTTTCTTTAGCGAAAGCAATATTTTATGCAGGCACTCTATGGAGATGTTTTCAAACAGGAAGAATTGAGTTCCTATTCTAATAGTATTTTAGAGGATGGAACTGGAGGAGAAATCATCTTTCTTGCCAGTTTCCAAATTTTAACTAGAAGGGCCTTCACTATCCCAGCCAGACACTTTCCAAAACACAGGCGGCTACACCCACTCACGCTAGCAAGAGGGGTAAACAAGACTAATCATTGTGAGCCCAAGCTGTAGTGTGTCATTACCGTGACAACGGTCATTCTATGGATTATACACTCTATAGAGGTTGTACACTGTACGCACAGGCTATACTTCTCTTGATCAACATAGACGCATAATGTTCTCTCTAACACACGCTAAGGTTACCACAGATTCTGCCTCAAGATGCAACATGGGTCATCTCTTAGAGTTTTCCAAGTCCCGATGACGCGATAGCACATTCTCGGAGCCAGAGCGTGGGATACGACAACCACGTTTGTTCCCTGGTCCCTCGTATAACTGGGTGATTACACAACCAGGGGGCTATACCTGTAGGCAGTATGATCCCATGACGCAGGCTATTACTGTAATCGAAGACCGGACCATAAGTATCTCACATCTGCTTCCACGACTTGTGTCTCTCGACTGCCTTAAAGCTCGATGTGGATAACAAGAGGGGCAGAGTAAGTTTTGTCCATTCAGGTTCTGTGGTTGCACGAAATCACTACGTTGAGGTCCGATGAACCAGTCCTTATGTGACAGGTTGACGCTTGTCCATGATAGATGGACTAGACCGTAGCGTAACACCTATCACATCACCATGCACCAGAAGCCACGCCCCACGACCAGAAATATCCTTCTTCACCTAGCATCGGTTATACTAACACTCATCTCACTTTATTTTACTCACGCCACCAAACTCACTTTAACCCGTTTTGATAAATGATTGTTATGTGGTGTGGCAATGCATGGCATCTCATAGGAGTTCTTAAGCAATCTAATAACAAGGCAACTTTCCGTTCATTAAAAGACCTTAACGATGGAAGTCCTATGGTTAACAAGGTAAAGTCGTCAACATAAATTTAAACATGCAAGCAATTGGGTCCTATAGGTACATAAGCAAAATTTAGGAACAAGATGATCAAGAGGTTAGTGCTTGCCTCGAAGGTGTCCTCGGGCTCTTCTTCGTACTCAAGTCATCAGCCTCCTCGTCTCTGAGCGCTTCGTCATCTACACGAGAAAATGATAAAATAAATCTACGACAGAAAAAAACAATTAAACAAAGAAATGGAATACAATCAAGATAACCAGTTTCAGAGAGTTGGGTGGCTTCAAAAGATAGGATTTGGGAATACGGTTCTAACCGTGCAAAAATCGTGGTGAACGGAGGTGGTATGTTAAAATGGTGATAAGAACAAGGTTCAAGGGCCTTTTTGTAATTATTGTAATGTTCGGAGGACTAACATGAGATTTATGAAAGCCCTTCGGGCTTCTCTAAGTGTGTTTATATTGTGGAGGGGTGTATTTATGAAGTGGGGATTTTCTGTGAATTTTTGAAAATTTATTTGGAGGTAGAAGGCCTGGAAATATTTTTGTGTGTAAGTTTGTGGGTTCCCGTAGCATTTTAGGGTCCTATGACTGACAGGTAGGGTCTGCTTTGTGGGTGAGGCTGCCAGATGGGCCAAGGGCCCACTGGCCAGCGTGTGGGGCTGCAGGCGGCTGCCAAGTGGGGCCCGGAGGCCTGGTGGTGTGTGTGGGCTGCCGCACCCAAGCGCTGTGGGCGTGAAGGCGCGGCCCAGTTGCGGCCTTGAGGCCCACAGGCCGGGGCCTGTACGCTCATGGTGCGCGCGCACCTGGGAGCATGGCACGGCTGGCTGCGATGACGCTCGCCGGCGATGCGCCCCTGAGGCGCTGGTCCACTTTGTGGGGTGTTGAGAGCTGCACACGGGTGCAGTGAACCCGTCCGCGCGGCCAATTTGGCTGGAGATCGCACGATGACCGCCGGCACCGTGGAGGCGTGGTGGCCCCACGGCGGCGCATGGCGTGGAGCTCCGGTGAGGCCGGAATCCCTCGGCTGGCTTGCCGAAGAGGCAAAAGAAAGGCTTGTGGTGCTCATTGTGCAAAGAAAAGGGGAAAGACATGACCAAGGGTGTGGAATCGAAGTGTCGGTGGCGGCGGCCGGAGGTAAGGAAGAACGGCGAGAATCTTCGAAATTGATGAGGAAAGGAAGGGGGAGGCAACCTGTGAACTGCGGTGGGAGGACGGTGAGAGTGTTAGGAACCTGGGGGTCGCTTTTGTTGTCGGCGAGGGGGTCAGGTTGGGGCGGCGCGTGCCGACCGGCGGGCGGCAGTGCAGTGCTGTGCTTCAATGCGGCATGGGCGCTCCGGCTGCGGTCGTGTGGCGCACTCGCGAGGCTAGGGTGGTGCGGCACTGTGCCGAGGGGGCTCGGCGCTGTGTCAGGTGGTGCGGGATGCGGTTGCGTCGGGTGGCTGGGACACAATGGCGGTGGCGGCGGAGGCGGATTTGGTCGGATGGCGCGTGGCTTCAATACGCCGTGCCGGTAGTGGAGAGAAGGAGGGAGTTAAGGCGGCGGCTAGGTGGCGAGGCGGCGGGGCGGCGCGCTGCTGTGTGCGCCCGATCAGGCGGCGCCCGCACGTGGTGGCGGCGGCGTCTTGGGGAAGACGACTTCCCAGGCTGGGCTGGCCGTTGCGTCTTGGGCCAGTGCGAGCGCGGGAGAGTGAGCAGGCCGTGGTGTACGGGAGGGCGAGATGGGCCAAGGGGCGCGCAGCCCGTGTGGGAATGGAGTGGAGGGAGTTTTAGGGAGTTAGGCCGAATAGAGGATTTCGGCCCAAATACCAAGGACTTGAATATTTGGAGGAATGTTGGGAATGACCAAAGAATTTTGAATTCAAATAAGTTCAAAAACTCAATAAACCCAAGGAAACAAAATCCCAAGCACCTGTCACCTTAAATTTTTAAATCCTTGAAATTTCCTTTTTAGTAATTCATCATTTTATGTGAGGTTTTATTTTTTAAAGAATAAAAGAAATGTGTAAAAAAATCTCAAGGAAGAAATTTATTTTCTAGTTTAAATTTTTAAGGTTATCACACCTGTGCACCATCATAGTTAACTGTTTCAGACTTCAACCCATAGCAACCTTTCCTCATCATCACCATCTTGCCCATAATTGGTAGGTCGACCAAACGTTTCACTCGATTCCATTGCAAACCTCCCGGTTGACTGCCCACTACCAAAGATGATCATCATAGGAATGTAGTACTCAAGAGGAGTGTTGAGGAATTCAGCATCCTTAGGGTGAATCTTTGTTTACAAACTTAACTAATTAGTACCAACTCTTAATGCATGAAACAATTTGTGAAAGAGGATTTACTAGTTATGGCAAACATACCTTTGTATGGTACAACAAATGCTCCTCGGCTAGCAATATGGTGTAGTTCTCCTCATCCAAGTTGGCCCACTAAAATACTTGAGTCGACTGATCTCAACCCATCTCTGGCACCATTTTTGCAGGTGGTTGTACACTTGTGTGCCAGTGACGTCAAGACCACTAAACTCAGTCAAATTCCTTGCAACGGCATTGACATGAACATCCGTGAACCACTTATCTATCCTCACTTCTTGTCCAACCTACTCCACAAACCTCCTAAGCTTAAACATAGACATGGCTGAAGTCCAACGGATTGTTGGCCTCCCCCCTGGTTTGGATAGCATTGCTCCCAACCTCAGCATTGAGATAGCACAAGTTAGCATCATTTGCTAAGAGTAAGATGAATGTTGTTAGATAACAAAAAAGTTGAGCATCTAGCAAGTATGAAAAGGAAATAGTCAAACACAAAAGGAAACAAACAAGACACATGTACAAGAAGGATCAGCGTTACACATGTCCTTTTGGTTTAATGTAGCAGTAATAAATCATTGTGCATAGTTTGACAGTACAGGTCAAGAAGTCCATAGGTAACAGAAAACTATAACAAAAATTATCATTGCACAGTTCCAATGATCTCATTTAGCAAAAGTAAATCATTACGCATAATTTGACAGTACAATACCACAATAGTGCAGAATTAAACAGTAAAATACCACAATAGTATAGAATTAAATAGTACAATACCATCCTAGTGTACAACTACATAATACAACTCTAGCCAGGAGCTGACCCACTATTCTGCCACATCTGGGAGCACACATTCCCTTTGTTGAGACCAATCATTGTTATCGGGTTCCACATCATTAGGTGCTGCTTCATCACCCATATTTGGTGCCCAGGTTTATTCGGGAGGAACATGCTGATCATGACCATCCCTCAAGATCCAGTTGCGTAGAATGCAGTGGGCAAGCACAAGCTTCACCTAAGTCTTGTATGGGTGACACGGTTTGTTTTCTAAGATCCTAAACCTCTATAGCACCGTAAGCTCTCTCAACAATGACTCGCAGATATGAGAGCCTCAAATTGAAAAGCTCTTGCTGGTCCCAAACTCAGCTAGATGATATCTTGTAGCACGATAAGGTAGAAGGAAGCTAGGTCGAACAACATATCTAACATCCACTAGGTAGAACTTATCTAAAAGTCCAATTGCTAACATTAGAACCTAAAGAGCCACAATGCTAGATATATTGTTTATGTGCAAGTGGTACCTAGTAGAACTCTAAGAAAGCCATCCCTTTCTAGGGCATCAGCGAGGATTTTAGCATCATATGTTGAACCCTCCCAACAAGCAAGGACATAGGAGAACCTAAGATCAATGTCCACAACTCCGAAAACATTTTATGTGGTTGTCTGCTTTCGACCTCTAAATGCAGCATGCATCTTCACAGGTACTCAGGCTACAACATGTGTTCCATCAATGGCTCCTATAAAATAGCAAGCATTCAAATATATCAACATACAATAAGCAATGCAACCACAAATAGTCAAGTGCACTAGTGAATGTGATCCTGACCTTGAAATAAGGGTATCAACGTTGGCTATTATTGAGTTTGGATGCATAATAGTAGAAGGAGGTTGGATCATCTCATTGCTTAATTCATCAACAATAGACATACCTCTTGAAAGTAACGTCTAATAGTCTCTACAGATCATCTAAATGAATGACCAATGATACGGATGCTTTCATTGTGACCTCTACAGCATTGGCCCATAGGTAATGGAGCAGATACTTGTTGTGCAATGCCTAAACCACATCATAAACCAAGCAGCAATAGCAACTACAATAGCAGCAGTCCCACGACTTGTAAACCGGAGATCCATATATGGCCAGCACAAGTATGAGGACACAATCCAATTAGCAGGAACCAGTACTGCACAGCCAAATTGCAATATTTAATCACATCAGTAAAAAGTGTGCCACGCTTGCCACATTCAAGGGATGCTCCTTCAGTGGCATGCCTAGATCATCAACCATGGAATTGTGCTTAGAATACTATTAGATCAAACATCAGTGCAACCTCAGATCTAGATGCAAAAAATGATAGTAAGTATTTATTCACTTCAAGTAACAGACATGAGACCAGTACTATCAAACTGCAAGATTTAATCATATGAAACAATCAACTAGCCATGGCTGCTACATCCATGGGATGCTCCTCCTACAAGTCTAAATCATCAAAGAAGGACCTATGATTAGCGTATTCATATAGATCAACATGATGCAACATCATAATCTAGAGGCACAAATGATAGTAACAGGTATTAGATCAAGTGACAGGCTTGAGGATTGTAAATTTTTAAGACTTAATAATTCGGAACAGGAAGCTCGCTATGGCAGCCACATCCTTTGGACGCTCCTCCACAAGCATTCATAAATCAACCACCAATGACCTGTGCTCAATAGATTTCTATAGATCTACATGATGCAATGTCAGATCCCCGATAGGAAAAACCGAAGAGCAGCTCAAGCATTGCGTACAACAATGTAACAAGGGACAAAGGGTGATAAAGAGAGTAGAAAGGTCGGATCTTTGCCCCGACTCGCATATATATACCATGCAAGATTTACGGCAACTGGAACCTGAATAGGACGCGATGGCCTCACCGACGGGAGCAGTGACGGCGGTGAGAGATGAGAGAAGTTGTGGCGCATGAGAGGAGGAATGGCGTGTGGTTACCTAACCCTCACCTGGACTCACCCTATAATGCGGTTTATACCAAGGGTGCAAGGTTGGCTTGCTCGATCACCTAGGTTTGCGCAACAGACCTAGGAGTAAAGTTCATCGTTCACAATCAGGTCGGGCTTGGCTGTAGAGGTCAGACTGAGCGGCTGATGCAGGGAACCAATCAGATGAAGTCTGCATCAAATGGGCCCGGCCAGGAAGAGTTTGGGTGTCTTTGAAGTCCCCTAAAAGGTATGCATTGATTTTGGTGATTGAATGAACAACCATAGGTAACGGTTGTGTTGTAAGTACCACCCTGCTAATTCTACATCAACATGGTGGGCTTCCTTGGTGGATGACAAGTATGAACCCTAGAAGAGGAGTTATCGGGCGTTGGAGGACTAAGGCTGAACCAGCTGAAGATTCAGTCACCGGACAGTCCGGTGAGCCCTGGAGGAGCCAGTCTAGAGAGAGGTGCTCTCTGGAGTCGAGGTGGAGCAGTCACCGCACAGTCAGTCGGTGTAGTGACCGGACAGTCCAGTGAGCTCAGAGCTGAAGTCCAGATAAGATGTCTCTGGGGATCCAAAAGTGAAAGTCACCGAACAGTTCGGTGTCCTATGGAATGAATTCCAAAGAGGGTGTTTCTCGGGCCGAGGAGGAAGAAGGGTCACCGAACAGTCCGGTGGTCCAGTCACTGGACAGTCCGGTGATTGCTTAAAGCAGTCAGCTTTATGACATCACGTCCCAACGGTTGTTTCTAAGCTTGGAGCCTATTTAAACCGTGGAGGAGGACGTTTTCTAGTGTGCCCTTGATCAGAATTGCTGAAGCCAAGTTGTGAGAGGCCGAGAGATACTACCAAGAGAGCACATTGTAAGATTGGAGATCTTTGGTGCTAGTAGGAGAGTGATAGGGGGCATTCATACACTTCTAGAGCTTGTAGGACTTGAGAGAAGTGATCTTTGCCTATTACTCTTGGTGTGGATAGCTAGACCGGTTAGAAGTCAGTGATCAAGATTCTGAGGAGATTGTGGAAGACATCGCCATGTTTGTACACCGTTACAGGTCTCCCGCTCGAAAGGGACACCAAAATGGAGCGCCCAAGCCTTGGAGGCTTGATCTAGCGCTTGGGTATTGTGTGCGACAGCTGGGCCACCGGTGACTTCACTCCGAGAGTGAAGCATACCCTTGTGAGCAGGGTTTCAGGAACGATGAGAGGGATCAGGACTCCGGCGGAAGTGGTCAAACGATGATTAGGGGAATGTGCCTACCTTTCGAGACCTCAGGAAAAATCACTGATCACTCTTTATCTTACTCTCTTTATTTATCGCATTTACTTACCGTTTGAGTAGTGTGATAGTTGTTCTTTGATTCTTCTGTGCTTGCTTGTTGTTATTTTCTTATCACTAGCATTGTTAGGGGTCTTGGCCTTCTAGAATTGTTTAGGTTTGCTTTCGCTGCGATTGAGTCTTATAGTTTTAGTTCATAGCGAAATTAGTGCTATAAGCCCACCGATTCAACCCTCTTCTCGGTATTTTTGATTCTTACAAGTGGTATCAGAGCCAAGTGCTCATTTTTGAGCTTCACCGTTTTGAGTAAAGATGCCGAACGAGATGGAGACTCAGCCCGTATTCGATGGGGATGATTACTCTTATTAGAACGCTCACATGCAAGCCTATCTAGAGTCGATCAATGGAAAAGCGTGGCAAGTTACTAAGAATGTTATAAATGAGAATGAGAGACTTGATCCCATTTTCATTAAGTTCAATGCTAAGGTCAGAAATGCCATGTTTGGATGCATTTCTAAAAATTTCTTTTCTAGGATTAATGCATCATCCACCGTGCATGAGATACAGATTGAATTGCAAAACATACAAGAGGGCTCCTTTGAGGCTAAGTAAGAGCGTTACTATGTTCTTAAGAATAAATATGATTCCATCACCACGTTACCTCATGAAAAAGCTAATGATGTGTATTCTTGCTTGCATGTAGTGGTGGAGGAGATCAACGCCTTGGGCCTCAAGGACAAAATTGATGATGTGGAGATCTTGAGGAAGCTCTTGAGGATGTTGCTGCCAAGCTACAACTCCATCGTCACGTGTCTCATCTTAGCCAACTTGGCTACTCTCACCATTGATGTTATGCTTGGCAAGTTCAGGGCCTATGAGAGATACATGTTGGGCTGCTTCACCGACTCTCAATTGCCCAAAAATCTTGACCTACAAGTTGCTCAAGAATCTCCCAATGGCAAGAACAAGAAGAAGAAGAAGGTGGAGGAAGATGAGGATGAGGAGAGTGATAATGAGGAGATGAAGAAGCTATTTCGCAAGGGAAGACCCTCATCTTCCAAAGGGAACTCTGGGTGCTTCAATTGTGGCATGAAGCGCCATTTTGCTAAGCAGTGTCCCAAGTCCAAGGAGAGCAAGAAGGAAACATCTAGTGAGAGTGATGACGAAGAACGCAAGCCTAAGAAGAAATTCAAGAAGAAATTTTTTGTCAAGAAGGAGAGCAAGAGCAAAGAGAAGAGGTCCTTGCATAAAGCTTATATTGTTGGTGAGTGGCTCACCGATGATGATTCAGACTCTTCATCTTCAAGCTAAGAAGAGCTCGTGGGTATTGCGATGACAAGCTCCACCAATGAGCTACCACCAGTTCCACTATGCTTGATGGCCCGAAGTTATGAGGGCTTCATTGATGCGGATGATGATCTTGAGGAAGAGGAGAGATATGATGATAAAGATGATGGACCAAGCTACAATGATCTTGTCCTCTTCTTTGAGAAAGTCAACAAGACCATCATCAAAAAGTCCAAGAAGATCAAGGTGTGACTAAGGAGCATGAAGTGGCGGTATTCCGAGTTTGAGAGCTTGAGGGGGGAGCTCAATGCTCTTAAGCACTCTCATGGTGTTCTACGTGAGTCCTATGAGGATCTCAAAGCGAAGCACGTAGAGCTAAGTGAGAAGCATAAGGCATTGGTGCGCTCCCATGAAGCTCTTGATCTTGACTCTCTCCTTAACTCTTCTAAGCATTTAAATAAAGCTTCTACTTCTTGCAATCTAACCCTCTCCGAGGAGAGTACTACTCTTAAGCCATCTATTTTAAAGGAATACACGAAGCTCAAGGAGGAGAGAGAGGCCGTGATGGATGCATTCGAGCGGCTTACTAGAGGAAGGCAAATTCAAAAGAAAATCCTAAGCAAGAGCCTCATCAACAACTATAATCACAAGGGCTTAGGATCATATCCTTCCTCTATCAACATCATTGGCAAACAAGATGAGATATCCAAATGGATAGTCTCGCTTATGGCGGATGACTACTATTGTGAAAAGTGTTACTTTGATGGTCACTGCTCCAAGGATTATCTCAAGGTGAGCGTGCCTAAGATTATACCTAACGCTAACCTTTTCCATGAGGATGTGCACTACAAGCTTTTCAGGGACTAGACAAGAGGACAATCAAGAAGATATGAGTCCCCAAGGTGATCGTGGACTGAGAGAGGAAGCCAAAACTTTCTTGGGTTCCCAAGTAGAAGTGAGGGGGCCTAGGTGGTGGACCATGAAGCGAATTGAAGATTCTTGAAGTCCACCACATGTCGATCGAGCTACAACGCCAATCTACTCTTCAAAGAGGTTATTCTTGTACATAGTAGAGTAGGTTTCTTTTCTTGCAATGCATGGTAGATAGGACTCTCCGTGGACTAGAAGTTTGCACTATCAAGCATACATGTGTAAAAAGATAAAAGAAAAGAACAAAAAAATTAGATCGGTGCCTAACCACCTTGAGATATCCATATGCATGGGGGAAGAGCTTGAGAAGGTGGTTTGGCTATCTCAAGGCAAAGCGGCGGGCATATGGTGAATAAGCTTGAGATGGGTCAAACTTGGCACCGAATATGTTTATTTATGCAGTGTCCTTAATTTGCTTGCATCTACATGGAATGCTTTAAATTCTTTTGCATTAGACTAACTTGTTTGCAAGCATTGCATATAGGAACCACGGAGGAGGCGTGTTACTCTATGAAGAAAGTGACTACATTGTCCATATGGATTCACATACTTCACAAAGAGTAACCAAAGCAATTGTTGAGCTTCATGCCCATTGAACCCTGTGTTTAACGGTCTCTAACATTTATTTACATGGATCGTGAACTAAGGGTTCATACATTTCCTTTTTTGGAGCCTCCTTCTAGCTTTGGTTTTTATCGCTCGATCTTAGTTGCGATTTGCGAAAATGCTAAACTCTTCGTAAGTTATCTATTTGCAAAGGAGTGTTTGAGAGTTCCCTTTCTAGACAAGTGTGGTGTTTATTTGGGTCTTTGGTGAGGACACTTAAAGTTTAGAAATAATTACTTGATTCTGCAATTTCTTAGAGTCACAAGATATTCTGGCGCGTTCACTAGAAATTCCTGTGACTACATCTTTGAAATCAGTCACTTTGCGGAATTGGATAGACATCGGACATTCTGACAGTATCACCGGACAGTCCGGTGTTTGGAAGAAGAAGCGGGTGCCTCTCTGGAATTGGAATTCTCTAAACACCGAACAGTCCGGCTCTTTGTAGTCACCAGACAATTTTTTTGGACCGGACAGTGAGGTGATCCATTTGATCGGCGAAATCTTGGCCATCCATTTTTCTTGTGGTCAATCTGGGTCCTTGATTTGTTTTAATCTAAACCGCACGTGTTCTTTTGCCTCACTCCAAAAATCATGCGCGTTTCCTCTTCGGTCGCCGCCGCGCTCGCGCTTGCTCTCGTCATCGCGCCGCTCTACCTCACCGCCCTGCCCTGCCTCACGCGCACCGCCCTTCTCACCCTCGCGCTGCCCTAGCTCGCCAAGGCTGCCGCCCAATCACGCCGCTAGGCTGCATCGCCGCCTCGCTGCTGCTCTGCCCCTGCTAGCCGTCAGCCCAGAGAGCATCGCTGTGTTTGCTTTGCCTCGCCGTTCACTTTCTGAGCCGACACCACGTGCTTCTCCAAAACCCTCGTAGGGTTTTAGCCTTGGGGTGATCGGTTGCTCTTCCGGCGATTTCTTCGGTGATTTTCGGCACTTCTCCTGCGGGGTGTCGTGTTCTACCACTTTCATTTCATCAGAAATGCCCCGCATACTTTGTTTGTTAATCAATTTGCAAAAATTGGTATAAATTGCTTAAAGGTCTCACCTTTTATTGCCAATTGACGTGATTAGTTGATAATTCCCGTACTTAGTGCCATATTGAGGTCATCTCTTGCATATTTTGATATGGCATTGAGTCTCCTGTCGCTAGTGTCATAATTTGGATGCTTTGCTATATCATAAATTGTGGCATTAGTCTGTCAATATCACCGTTGCCCTTATTTGCTTTATTTGATCGGTGATATGTCCTTGATTCCACCGCTAGGACTTCATTTAGAGTCGCTCACCTTTTGTGCTTACAACCTATATTTTATTCCTATGTGATACAGTGACAGTTGGTCAATGGATCAGGACAGGACAGATTTAGTGGTAGTCCAAAAGTCTCAGTTAGTCCAGTGGTTTTCTTGGACGGGTTAAGAGCTAAGCTCTTAATCCTATCTTGTTGAGTCAGCTGGTCAGTAGTGCTTTCAACGACAGTTGATCTTTCAGACAGTTGACAGTATGGGCAGGCAGAGACTGAGTTCAGAGGAGAAGGGAAAGAACAAGGTTGTTGAGCCTGAGAAGGAGACGAAGCAAAGGACAGACTACCCAGAGTGGGACAGATGTAGATGTGCCTACACATAGGAGGTCAAGTGCTTTGAGGATTGGAGGGTCTGAGTCCCAGCGGGAGTTGAGGAGGTAGATCCGACAGAGAGTGGCAACCACTCCTCTAGTGGCAGAGGTGCAGGCGCGGAGATCTCCTGCCAGAAGGCAATCGAGAACCACGGAGAGAGAGGCAGTCCAGCGGAGTTCACAACAGAGGACACAGAGATGTCCACATCAGAGGACTGGAGTTTGTGAGATGTGCACTTCTAGAGCCGAGAGAGCACGCCGGGCCATGGGTAGGATTGCAAAGGTAGAGGTTGATTGTTGAAGCTAAAGGGCCCGACCAAAGAGGAGAGTTGATTTCACTGCTTGGTTCCTCGCCGGTAGATATGCGGATACTGGTCTATTCTGGACTGTGCTCTAGCGGAGGATCTATGAGGCCTACGGGACGCAGCTTGCCACTAAAGGCAAGAGCTCAGTGTTTGCAGCTCACTGCCACTATTTTTTAGAGGCACTGAGCAGAGGAGCTAGGTCAGATATGGAGGAGTATATTGCATACCATTCAGGTTTGACAGAGTTGGTCACCCAGCCGTTGAGGTTTAGTGAGGAGGTTGTGCTTGAGTTCTATGCTCGCTGTGGATCTCTCTCGATAGGTCTTATCTCTAGTTCATGTATTGAGGGGAACCACATCGGTTTGAGAGATCTGATGTCATTTCTACTTTGGAGTTTGTATCTTTTGAGACACAAATCCAAGCTCTGGCTCACTCGGATTTCTTTCCACCATATCACACATTTGGAGGGATGGAGTCGAGCAATGAGAGAATGAGTATTGCGTACCCGCCACCACACAGGGAGCATTACTCTATGCACCCTCTGAGGTTGACACATGAGGCACGAATCTTGAGAGGGTTGCTGGGAAGGACGATAGCTCCGAGAGTTGGCTACAGAGAGCGTATTATTATTCTACATCAGTGGTTGCTCGGCTACTTGCTGAGGCATGAGGCTTTTGATCTGACTGATTTGCTGCTAGCACAGATGGAGGATGTTATATATGAGAGGATTGGCGCTTGTCAGTTATCTTTTGCCCCTTACATATGTCTGTTGCTGAGGAGAGCTAGAGTTATGACTGAGGTGGAGTATTTAGCTTTACCAGAGATCACCACCTCCTTTAGTCTAGCTGAGCCATCTGACTCCAGGGTTCTTCGAGTTTCTGCTTCTCAAAGCACTCCTGGAGGAGAGGAGACCACAGCCCTGGAGGATGTTGAGACTGAGGCTCTGGAGAAAGCACAGCCGGGAGCTGGGAGCACTGAGGCTTCAGGTTAGGTTGAGACTCTGTCCTCTCGTTCTACACTTGACCATGCTCTTGCTGCCAGGTTGGATGCTATTCATGCAGAGCAGGAGGAGCAGAGAAGATACCGAGAGGAGCATGCTGAGCTTATTCGCTGAGAGAGGGCCGAGTTCGAGGAGAGGATCTAACTCGAGCACCTCCAGATTTAGGAGCGACTTTGGATGAAGAGAGAGCTTGCTGAGGAGAGGAGACGGCATGACAGGGAGTTCTATGAGAGGTCACAGCGCTCTAAGTTGGAGATGGAAGCGGCCATATCTTATATGTCTGCTGGGTTTGGAGCTATTGCATCATATCTCAAGGGGACCGATATGCTACCATTGCCTGCTTTCCCAACGACTACACTATCGGGTCCCTTGCTAGTGCAACTTCAGCTGACAGCTCCTCAGCAGCAGTATTCGTCAGTTCCAGCCTTTATAGCAGATCTTCAGAGTCAGCAGCAGCAGCCCACTTTCACGACTCTGCTCTCAACCCCGCTTTCACTGTTCATATCATTTGGGGCAGCCAACACTTCTACGACTACTGTGGAGTTAGTGTACTTGTTACCTCAACTCAGTTCTCCCCAGTCTCCTTGTACTCTATGTCGGCACAATTTGCATTAGCTGAGCCTAAAGTTTCAGTTCTAGCATTTAATTCAGGGACGGCTGTTGGTAGTTCTCCGTTGGCTCCCGGAGTTCTATCTTTTGAGTCTACACAGTCAAGTCAGCGACAGTTGAGCCCCCGTATGAGTCTTCACAACCAGAGCCTTCTACTTCCACAACTGAGCAGTCCAGAGCTTCAGATGCAGCTACTCTGGTCGATGCTGGATATTCAGCAGAGAAGGCAGCTCAGGCCATTGCCAGCTCAGATCAGCCAGCTTCAGTTGATGAAAAGGAGCCCTCCCCTACGTCTTCCTTCGGTTTGAGTGTCTTTGATGATTCTGAGTAGCCTGGAGGAGATGTGTCAGCACCAGCAGCCGAGCCAGCTTCAGAGGAGCAGCCACTGACCGTCACTACACCCAGCTCTTCGGTCACGCATAATTAGTTATTCTTGTAGGAGCTTGGGTGAGAGATTTGTGGTGTATCGCCTTTTGAGTGGCTAGCTATCTAGGGGGAGGCCGTGAATGGGTAGTTAGGGCTTTTGGATCTTATTTGGCGGATTCTATTGGCTCTTCGTGACATTTTGATGAGCTTATGTTTCATTTGACTCTTTTAGCTCTTTGGAATGCACTTAGTTTTTGGACTAACCTCGTGGATTCTTTGTGTATAGCTCCTAGTGCTTTATCTGTTTTGCTGGTTCCTTTGTGCATGTGCGCTCTCGTCTCATTCTCTATCATGCACTATTCTTTGTTAAAACAGCCTTCTCCCTCTCTATATGCTTCCTCGGTGCCATCTTTTTGGATGATTAGATGACAAAGGGGGAGAGAGCTACCAAACAGGGGGACAACTAGAGGACAGCGACACTTCCTAACCATGACAAAGGAGATGAACTCTTGCAATTTTTTTTTGAGAAATCAAGGTAAGGGGGTAAGTGTTCTTTCGAGATGTGTTTTATTCTCTATCTTCTTTCATCTCGTTTGAGTTGTTTGTGAGTACTATAGTTGTCATCAATGACCAAAAAGAGAAAGATTGTTAGCTTCATGACCTTTGAAGTCCCCTAAAAGGTATGAATTAATTTTGGTGATTGAATGAACAACCATAGGAAACGATTGTGTTGCAGGTACCACCCCGCTAATTCTACATCAACATGATGGGCTTCCTCGGTGGATAACAAGGACGAACCCAGAAGAGGAGTTGTCGGATGTTAGAGGACCAAGGCTAAGGACTAGCTAAAGAGTCCATAGGAACGCCGGTATTATTATGGGGGGTAAGGTCATTTGTCTCTTGTCATACAAGTGTTAGAGGGTGTGAATGCTTCTTAGATCCTCAGAAAGCACTAAAGATGGAAGAGGAAGCGAAGTCAAAGACCGGAACTCAAGAACCAGCTGAAAATTCAGTCACCGGATAGTCCGGTGAGCCCTGAAGGAGCTAGTCCAGAGGGATGTGCTCTCTAGAGTCGAGGTGAAACAGTCATCGGACTGTCCATCGATGCAATGACCGGATAGTCTGGTGAGCCAGGAGCTGAAGTCCAGAGAAGATGTCTCTGGAGATCCAAAAGTGAAAGTCACCGGACAGTCCGGTGAAGGTATGCACCGGACAGTCCGGTGTCCTATGGGATGGATTCTAGAGAGGGTGTTTCCTAGGTCGAGGAGGAAGAAGGTGTCACCAGACAGTCCGGTGGTCCAGTCACCCAACAGTCCAGTAATTGCTTAAAGCAGTCAGCTTTTATGACATAACGTCCCAACGGTTGTTTCTAGGCTTGGAGCCTATTTAAAAAGTGGAGGGAGATGTTTTTCAGTCTGCCCTTGATCAGAATTGCTGGAGCCAAGTTTTGAGAGGCCTAGGGACACCACCAAAAGAGCACATTACAAGATTAGAGATCTAGTTTGGGAGCATTCATACACTTCTAGATCCTGTAGGGTTTGAGAGGAGTGATCTTTGCCTATTACTCTTGGTGTGGGCATCCTAGATCGGCTAGGAGTCGGTGATCGAGCTTTTGAGGAGATTATGGAACACATCGCCAAGTTTGTACGCGGTTACAGGTCTCCGCTCGAAAAGGACACCAAGAGAGAGCGCTCAAGCCTTGAAGGCTTGCTCTAGCGCTTAGATATTGTGTGCGACAGCCGGGCTACCGGTGACTTCACTCCGGGAGTGAAGCGTACCCTTGTGTGCATCGTTCCAGAAACAACGGGAGGGACCGGGACTCTGACGGGAGTGGTCTAACGAGGATTAGGGGAAGGCGCCTACCTTCCGAGACCTCGGAAAAAAATCACTGAGCAATCTCTATCTCACCCTCTTTACTTACAGTATTTACTTACTGTTTGAGTAGTGTGATAGGTTGTTCTTTGATTCTTCTTGGTGGCTATCGTGCTAGTGCTTGCTTGTTGTTATTTACTTATCACTAGCATTGTTAGAGGTCTTGGCCTTTGGGAATTGTTTAGGTTTGCTTCTGTTGCGATCGAGTCTTATAGTTTTAGTTCGTAACGAAATTAGTGCTATAAGTCCACCAATTCAACCCCTCTTCTCGGTGTCTTTGATCCTTACAGTGGGAGAGCCAATCAGCCCCATAGACATGGGCGCATAGGCTCGTGTGGATTGGTTTGATTGGTTGTGTAGTTATTTGCCAGATAGTTATTCTACAACTAGGGTATTAAATAGGAGTGGCATATATTCTACACCTATGTGCATTGGGCTCACAGTTTTTATCGATTCACACCAGTGTAGCCTAAAAATATATTATTATGGCCACATTACCCCCATTCAGACTTTTTTACAGAATAAAACAGAGTAAACTACTGAACTTTTTAGTTATCATATCATTGCAATTAAGCTCTCAATACTATAGATAATTAAGTTTTTTTCGTGAGAGTTTAGATTTCTCTAAATTTATTCCCCTGCTTATAAGCATGATGACCCCTTATACCCATGCGACTACGTGTGGATCAATGGTCATGTAGAAGATATTCATCGCTCACCCAAGATTCATTTCTCAGTTTACAGATGTACGTGTCTGGAGGGATCTCATGGTGGCGGAGCAATTTTGTTTTTCCAATTTAACTGTCCTACTCATTTCGTAATGTATTTTTCTCCTAATGACAATTTGGGTGCTGGTTTCAGGGAGTGTCGGGTTTTGCACCCGACGGGTGTTGTTCCATTTGTCCACCTATAGTGACAGCCGCACCTGACCCGAAATGACACGTTGCGGGTTGGGTTTTCCCCCACCCGTGGGTGACCCGACACCCACTCAAAACTCCTCCCGCACTCTCTCCTCTATTTGGCGGGTTTTTCTTCCACCCGATCCGAACCTGACCCTTTGCCATCCCTTTGACAATGGGGGATCCATCATCCGCCTGAGACCCGGCGGGGACCCGACACCCATGTATGTAACTACTATGAATATGCACTTTGTGACAAAATATAATGCAAACCTGATGGGGATCTGACACCCCCCAAAACCTGACGGGTTTAGGTGCCGGTTTCATTTTTCACCCGCGGGTACAGGTTTGATATTGCATCTGCAAATTCTTATATTACCTGAAAAAGGCTTCTATAAAGATGTTTACCTTAGGCGATAAGTACTCCCGCCGTTCTAAAACATAAGCATTTCTAGGTTGAGTTAAAGTTAAATGCTTTTAAATTTTACTACTAATATCTTGAAAATTACATAATTTTTTAATTTAAAAATATAATTTTTATGAAAGCTTATATAACTTTTATATGATAAAATTATTATTTTTATTAATTATTAATATTCAATGTGATAAAGTTTGACGTTGAAAAAAACTGGAAATGCTTATATTTTGGAACGGAGGAGGTAGTTTTTTTTTGAAGGAAAAAGGAGGTAGTTTTTTACAATACTTCATAACAAATTACGCCATGTGTCTTTTAACATATGTTCCCAAAACGCCCCGTGTCAACTCTCCAAATTGCTGCCGTCTGCTTTTAATACTCGTTGTCATAGGAGTAGTAGTACAGAACTACTGCACATTACTATTACAGGTAGACGACATTAAGCTTTCTATTTTGGTTAACCAAGTTGTCTCCAGACTCCAGATAATGCACGGGGCACATGCTATTAACAAGTGTCCGTCATTAATAATGGTGAATAAATAAATTTACAGTACAACACGTTATTGAGGGATGACAACGTGATAGCGGGTTAAGTTATTTGATGCAATCACCGCGCAATAGAACAATTTGGGCAATGATTACAAGATTATACTATCCTGTTTTGAAATTTCAGTTATATGGACAATAAATCTACTTCAAAATTGAAACTAGAATTGTTGTCAAAGTGAACTGGATTTTTGTTTTCTGAATGATGATAATTTAGAACCAATTGATGGAGTATTGTTGGAATAGAAGAACACCAATATGGATCGTGAGATGATCATTTTGAATGAGACACTATGTACAAGCATCGATTTGAACACCCTCGGTTCATTTATGAAGCTCCAAATGCTAACATAAATAGACGGAGGCAGTAGGTTTTAGGCCAAATTCATGAATTGCTGGGAGATTGCTGGCTAGGTGCTGCTGCAATTAGATAAAAAAAGTGGAGTAACTAGTGAAGAAATAATAATTATATCAACCATTTTATGTCGGTGTTCACTTAGTTTGGTTGTGCTCAACTTTGTGGGAGCGGGGAAGCTGTTGCTGCTTTTTGACAGAACGTTGGCCAAGAGAATCCGTTACCTACTCTCCATTCAGATATGATTGGGGTGCTTGATCTTTCGGTAAGATAATAACTATCCATTTGAAGGAGTTGATCCTCACTAACACAAGGCTCAATCCCTTCAATTAATCAATGAGCCAAGATGTGATAAAACTGAAATCTCTCAAATATGAGGTTCTCAAATCCTGTCTAATAGGTGGTCATAGGACATAACTGAAGATCAGAAAATTTGCATAAAATGTAAACTAAACAAAAGAAAATTCAAGTGTTTTTGATAACGGCTGAGGCCTTTAAATAGGTGGGAGGATGGCCATGAGGGTGCTAGGGTCATCATCAAACCCTAGGACACACTTGTAATGGGCTCAACTTGATATACAGGCCGATGATCCAAGTTGGAGTGGCACAACATCTTTTATATTAAAATTATGATTGGCGCTGACTTCGATATGGTATGTAGATAAGGTCAGATCTGTTTGAAATTAGGCGTGATAAGCTTTCCAGAAAGTGTGGAATCATCCAAATTGGGTTCCATATGACGTTTGTGGCATCCATTAAAAATTAGCACTGTTCTGCAGTTCGAATCTAGCCTGCGCGAATCTCCATCCTTTTATATTAGATTTGTTGTGGAGGTGTGCATATTGGTATTGAAATCCTTATCAGAACTCATCATCCTCCCTTACTTGATTTAGACTCAACCTCGAGTGAAGATCATAATAAAAACCCACCACTCCACCATGCCCTCTGAAAATCATGAAAGGTGAAGACCACAGTGGTATTCTAATATAGTCATGTGGATCTTGTCATTCTCCTCTTCATGACAAGCCGTCCAGATCTTGATCCAGTGGTTGGTTAAGTTGCTTAATATCGTATTGGAAGGAGTGATAACACATAGCTTATCAGTTGATAGAACACAAAACTAGAGAAACTTTGCAAAGCATTGTTAGTGTCAGTGCATGTCATTGTTTGATTCTATTTTTGCATTTCAAAATGATATTTCAGATTAGTACCTATGAATACTTTAGATACTTTATCATCATGTTTGCCAAAAGCATAAAAAACATAGTAACCAAAACATTACAAACTATTATTTTGAGATAATTTTTCCAAACAATTCAGGTTACAAGGAACAATAAATTCAATATTACCTAAAGTAGGTAGATATGGTATGAGCTCCAACTTTTCTCATTAATATCAGTGCAATGAAAAGGCCTATTCTCAACATGTGTCTACAAAAGAACATCATTTTGAGCTCCATGCGTTTGTTTTCTGGATTAAACATACTTGCTCACATAATTTGTTACAATCATAAGAGAAATATGTATTTTGTGTCACTCTACTAAGCATTGCAAAGCACTAGTATGACAAGTGGGCAACTGCAATTCAGCACATGCAGTATGCGAGTATACAAATGGGGTTAGACACTCAATGTATCATTTTCTTACTCCACTTTGCTGCACTGAGCGACACACATACATCATTATCCATATCCATTATTTGATCAAGTAGCTCAATGTCCTCTCTTCGAACTTGTTCTCACTCTACTGCAATATGTTTGGCATGGGACAAGAAATAAAAGAGTGCTCTCTATCTAGTTGTGCTTTTATAGTAAGAGATGTATCACACAATTGTTCTTTATCACATTCTCCTTGTAACAAAGGTACATCAGCGATACATTCCACTAATCTATGATATTGGTTGTTCTTGCTTGTATTCTAGATGATAAAAAAAAAAGTGATAGATGTGGTTGTAAGTTTTAGAGGAGCAAAATTTGGATTTCAGAATTCAGACATTTCATAAACCTATTGATAACATCTTCTCGGCATTCATTTAAGCCACCAAATATGACACAAATCTTAAAAAAATTATAGTATCTTCAAGTAGTGTAATTTTGCAAGCAAATGACCAGCATAATGTGTAGAAATAAAAGCATCTCTATAATAGCTTTTAAAGTCTTTCTAAGATTCTGGAACTTAATTGTGCCTACAAATATATTTTTATCCAAGCTAAGCATGTTCAGTCAAACCACAAGAGGCATTGTAAATCTTTTATTTCTCAGATAAGTCATGTTCATCAAATTCTTTATCCACTTTTGCTTCCAATCAATGTATACATGAGGGTCAAATTTCTAGGTAATGGAAAGTATTGCTGAGCTGATTTCATGCAAATACCATCATGTACCTCAAGTTGAGCCACTTTCACGTGTTGTTGAGGGTGTAAGCCACTAGCACCATTTTTCTTAGTTGTGCCTAGGGTTAGCAAACAAGAAAATAATTTGATAAATAGCAAGGTTGTGTCCAACGCTCCTTCTCTCAAACCTACTCAGCCAAGTTATTGCATGTTCTTATCAAATCAACAAGTCTGACTTGGAGCTGGCAGCGTCACCAAGAAGAAATTGGTGGAGCGATTCCTAGGTAGACAAACTCTATTTATTGTAGAAATATGTGGAACTTGGACAGTTTCAATTTGTAGCAAAGATTAGCACAATCAATTCAGCAAATGCAAAGTTGAATAAGTTTTCAACAGCAATATGATGTTGGTCCTAGGCTAAACTATGCTAGAGACATGAGTCTTAGAGACAAAGATAGTCGCACAAATGATACAAAAGGCTCAGGACAGCAGCAACTACAACTCACTTTTCTCTTTGTCTCTTCATCTCTTTGGAATGACTTAAAACAGGGATAAAAAAATGGATTAATTTGATACATGCCATTACAATTTTGTGAAATTTGAAATATACCATTTGGGCCCACGTGTCATTCACTTGCAGGGTCCCATGTGTCGTTGACACATCAATGTCATATTTTAAAGTTTGCAAAATTGTAATGACATGTATCAAATTCGCCCTAAAAAATTCAGATCACCGACAACGTGACAAGAACTCAAAACTCTAAAGGACTTCACACTAAGACTAGTAACTTGACTGACGCAACTATGAATTCAAAAATGAAAAAACTAAAAGGAAAGATGCAAAGGCTCAAAGGGTATAGGACACCGGAAACAAATCAAGATTCCATTTTTTGCTTTTATGCTAGCAGTAGAAAGATGAACAAAATTACAAATTAGAGGTGTAGCTCTCACCGAGCAACTTGAACTCTGATACCACTTGATAGGACCTGAGTGCTCAATCTTTTGATTGTTAACTATCGATTTTGTGAAGTCGACACTCGTGATTTGACTACAAACAAATAGGTGTGTGTGTGCTTTGGTAATTGTAGAACCAGCTCTGAATGCCTAATGACCTCACTCGAACAGCAAGATCAACCAAAATACGTAATGACCTCGCTCGAACAGCAAGATCAACTAAAATACATGGTTCAATTCCTACACGCAATTGAAGAACAAGCAAGAACAAGATGTGGTAAACTAAAATCACTCACATGTGGTCATTGGATGTAACTGAAGATCAGAGAGTTTTCATAAATTCAAAATTAGAACAAATGAAAACCCAAGTGTGATGGGGTAGTCTTAAAACCCTAGGACACGTGCCTAATTGGGCTCGACTTGATACACGAGGCAACGACTCAAGTTAGGGTGATGCAGCATCTTTGGTATTAAAATGACGATTGACGCTGACTCTAATAAGGTATGAACAGGAGGTCAGATCCGTTGTAAAGTAGGCATGATAAGCTTTGTAGGAAGTACTTAAACATCCAAATTAGATTCCATATGAGGTCATGGTGTCCATGACAAATTAGCGCTATTTTCCGGTCTGAATCCAGCACACGCAAATGTCCATCTTTATGTCCTCACCATCATTCCTAATCAAAACAAGAGTGTACGGGTTTCCATTGTATAAATAAGATGAGTAAGAATCTGAGATAGAATTCACCTGATGGCTGAGCTGAGCTCACGTGGATGAGCATGAGTAATCAGACTATAATCTTGACCTGTTGTGGAGGTCTAGATATGGGCATTGAAGTCATCATTAGAAGGTATGATGTCCCCATCACTTATATATTGTAGTTGTGAAGATATGAGCTGCGGTGATAAAATTCATTAGATGAGCCAAGGTGATAAAATCACTAGAATTTGGATTATGAGGAAACTTCTGACAGATTTGTTCCGGTGAACTATTTACACAAATAGATGTGTATGCATTTGTTTGTTCATTGAGGATGGTTGAAATGCTGAATTTGGGACCAAATTTTTTCTCTCTGCAAATGACCAGAGATGACTCCTTAGGCATGAAACAAAGCAAAGGCTCCAACTTTTCTCCTCTTTCTTCCAATAGAATATATATGTGCAAACATTCAAATTTGTGTTGTAGGCATCGTATGTCTTGAAACAAGGAACAAAGCAAAGGCTCCAACTTTTCTCCTCTTTCTTCCAGTAGAATATATATGTGCAAACATTCAAATTTGTGTTGTAAGCATCGTATGTCTTGAAACAAGGATCTAAGATAAACTAGTACAACTTGAAGCAATTTGAGTAATTACTATATAATTATCTGTTGGAGGCACCCACTATACCAATTCCACCCTTTCCCGACCACCATCTGTGGGGAAAAGTCCGTTTTTGCCGACACATAATTTGACTGGAAATGTGTAAATAAACACCATCTAATTATCTGTCGGTAATACTCATAAGTAGCAACAAATTAACTGTCGGCGTAGCCTATCCAACGGGTTATGTGTCGGCTTTTTTTTTGCCCACCCACAAACTGTCGGCATAGGGGTGCTTTAGGCGGGAAAAAAAGGCAGGGACCCAAAATTTTTTACCTTGGACGGTCATAACCTAGGCTCAATCCCACTGCCTCCTGCTTGCGCCGCACCCGCCCCAATCCCACCAGCCACCGCGGCGTCGCCCCTGCCGGCCAGTCCTGCCCGGCGACGAGGACGAGTTCACTGCCCGGCGACGAGTTCCCTGCCCACAGCCTGAAGCCCGCTCCTGCTGCTCACGTAGTGGTGACTGCTCCTGCCTCCTCCATCCTGCCCCCACCACACGTTGCCCCAGCGAGCTCCACAGGTGCCACAGCGAGTCCCTATCCCATTGGCTGCCCCAGCCACCATGCCTTCCCCAGGGAGACTCTGCCTCAAGTGCTGCCCTCAACGAGCCCCCCTCCTGCTCCTAGCAAGCCCCAACCACCTCTAGTCCTCAGTGCACGCCCCAGTAAGCAGCATCCAGCGAACCCTAGTTTGTCCCCTCCACATCCTCATCTCTCCTTCCCTGCCATCTTTCTCACTGTGCTCGCCCCTGAAGCTGCAGATGTGGTACGAACACCCAGCTGCCTCCCTCCTGCTCTACACTGCAGACCTATGTTTTCCTGCTCTCCTCTGGTTAGTAAGAAAAGTTTTCCTTTGTTATTTGATCCTAT
>BCLG01001752.1:4236-15584 GCA_001602295.1 Zoysia matrella
GACAGGCGCCTAAAAACATTTGATGCTAAAACCAGATTCTTATGATCAAATGTTCATCATTTCACTTACTAGACTGATCCATATTTATAAACAAGAAGTGAAATAAAAACATGCATTCCACAAAAAAAAAAGACATGCTTACCTGATCTGCTTTCTTCTGGGATTCATCAACTGCTTTTGTCAGTTCTAGGACACGTTTATCATATATTTCGACATTGGGTGCCTTATATGTTTGTGTAACATCATTTTGAGAAGTAGCACTAGTAGCAGAACGTGCTTTTGAATATCTGCGGAGCATGACATCATTTATATGTGTTTGAAGTGCTACACATATTTCCTCACCCTAAAAAAAAACATGTCATTTTGATAGATATAAAATGATGTGAAGAATGTATCTGTAAGTAGGTACATTTGCATAGAAGCTTCAAATACCTGCTTAGTTTCAAATTGAAAGATATGAAGAACACCAGCAACTCGCATCTTAAAGAAAACAGCAGTATTGCTGCTTCCAAATTGCATAATATCTCTCAGCTCCGCAGAATGTAGATATTCCTTGGGAACTGGACGGAAAAAGTGAACCTGCATTCATGCAGAAGTACAAACTCAGATTTACTAGAAATACAGAATATACGATGCTTGCCACAGGGCTAGGATCAGACCCCTCGTTTGTTAATTCCTAGAATGATTCTTCCAGGTAGAAGTCCTATTGGATCATCAATCTTCCGAACGCTGAAGAAAACTGAGTTCCCATATGGAAGAGTTCTTAAGATCCGGAGGAACTGTTGCCGTGCATCATCTTTTGATAAGTGTTCCTGGAAACAAGAAAATGATCAGGTAATCAAGATATATCATGCACCTTTACAATAGCATTTATACAAACTGCAAATTCACTGGTAGCCTAATAAATGTTAAGTAGTGTAGCCAGATAAGTACCATTAACTGATAGCGTGAAATGATGTCAAGCTCCCAATCTCGCTTTGCTCTAGTAATTGCAACTTGTCTAGGTAGAAACCTTTCTAGAAGTGATATCCATTCACTAAAAAGAACAAAAAAAATAAGACAAAGCAAATTATTCTAGTTACCACAGGAAATACTAATTGGAAAGGTGACATTCGGTAGGACATTATGAAATACTTACACACAAGACTCAGGATTATCGATGAAACCAATTTCAACCAATATCTGCAGAGCAGATAGTTGTGCAGCATCATCTCTGCCTACCGGATAGTTTCCCAAAATATAATCATGTTGCAACTGCAGGACAACAATATTAGTTCTATCAACAACAATAACAAAGCCTTTAAGTCCTAAAAAACAATAGTAATTCTATACTGGAAACAATATTACTTGCATAACCTATGAACTAGTGGCACTCCAATTAGCTACGAGATCACTACAAAACTAGTATGGTCCTACCTGCACATATGATAGCTGAACAAACATCGGATCAGTCACAGCCTCATCAGATTCCCGAAAGAGGCGCTTTTTGAATACAAGTTTGCAATGCAAAGTTTCTCCTTTATTGCGATCCTTAGCTGACTTGAATTCAGATAGCAAGTCACCAATGTATTTGTTATCGTCTAATCCAATATATTCCTCTGCACATTAAATGAAAAAATATATGTGAAAAGCTTCCACTAATGCCTCCACGATATCCACAGACCAAATGTGTTATGTTGTTGAGGTGAAGAAGAAATCCACATAGACCCCATGGAGGAAAGATATACCGTTGCCACCTTCTGAAGATTTTGATCCGTTAACAACCTTTCGGCATTCAAATAGGCTGAAACTAGAATATACTGAAAGTTTGATAATGCCAGCAAGTTCCTGCCATTGAAGTATAGTTTATTTCCGTCTTTACATACAAGAAGAAAAACGCGTTTGAAAAAAGGCTTAGTCATATAACAAAAAGGAAAAGTTGTGATGCCATCAAAACATCTACTTTGGCGAAGCAAACACTAGATGCAATGAGTTGAGGAAAACTATCATTTCAGAAAACCATAAACCACAAACAATCATTAGTTTCAGGACCCATAATATTAACCAATTAAACAGTAATCCAATATGCCATCCATATGGAAATGTTACCAAAATATGACATATCATATCTGCAAGATGTATCTGAAATCCCTTATCTTTGCAATGTTAGTCTGCTTGCTCTCTAGTATTAAGTAGCTGCACCAAGTAGCAAGAAGCAGATGTACTCTGCCTGTTCAGCCTGATATGCATTTATCCAACTTGAACCAATCATCCTTATTTGTTGCACAAATTTGGACATAAGTAGCAGAAATAAATCAAGACAAAAAGAGGTGTTCAATATCATGCTCGATTTAACTAGCTACATTCTTCTATAAGACACTTCACAATATTTGGCATATATCAATCTTAAAACAAATAATTGAGAAAAGTGCATGTACCTCGACAGCATCAGCAACAGTTGTTGCCATGTCATAGGTGATTTCCTCAAAAGTCTCATCAAAGAAAAATACAATTGTTGTAAGCTTCCGGCTTGTTAAAAGAGCTTCTATCTCCTCCCTAGCTGGAATTGTAACTCTAGGGCCTGCCTTAACTGAACGCTTCAACGCATTTAGCGTGTTCAATGCTAGAACATGAACATCAGAATCAGTTGTGGCTCCATGAGCAATATAGTGAACATATTCAGACAAGTATGCCCCAATATCTTTGCTTGGTGGCATGGATGATGCACAAAGATACATAAGTTCCCAAGCTCTTATTGACCAACCCCTGTATATCAAAAGAAAAAAAAGAGAGAGAGAGAGAATTTATGAATCATCGAATAAGACTAACGCATGGACGATGCACAAAGCTATTCATGAGATGCCCTTGACTCACCTATCTGGATTGTTACGTGTTTGTTTTGAAATCTGTGCAAAGAGTTCATCTCGAAGTTCAGAACGCTTCAACGTATGCTTATAAAGCTTCGTGACAAGTTCTATTCTTTCATCCATACTTATTATTGCAAGCGAATCAATACCCATGTACTTTAGTATGACATGGAATAACTTAATTGATCCGCTTACAAGGTCGCTACTTATTTTCAATAATGAAGTGGGAATAGGGTCCTGAGAAAGACATATGAAGAAGCACTGTATTAGTAAGTTACTGAGGGACATTTGATGAATAGTTGAATACGAGTTTGTGCTTTTTGCGTTGAATTTTAAAAGGCATAAATTGCAGTAAGTGCAGCAGTGTAACCATGTAGATGAAAAGAGATTTGATAAGTGATAACATCACCTTTTGGAAGCACAGCATATCTTCCAAAGTGAACTTCTCACGAGCTTGGGGCCCAACAGATTTCTTTGAAAAGAATCCACGTTTTCCAGCCGAATGAATCTGTTTCTGCATTGCCTTGAGAAATCCCTCCACCTGTTGTATTTCAGCATTATTATCAATGCGGGAGACATACCAATTTGAACTAATTGAAAGTTGACTATTAAACCTACAGCACTTGACATTTTGATTGCCCTCAGAATGATCCATAGTAATAAAGCATGCAGAGAACCAACAGATACATGGGGTAAAGGAAGGCCTACATGCTGAACTGGTCCTGTTCACTGCATCAAATTCGAGGGATCATATCTAGACTCTGGTACATCTGCTCATTTGTAATGCTAATGATAGGGACAATTGCTGGTACCTTAAGAAACCTACATTTGATCTTTTTAATTTCGCAATTTATAAGACAATGCAAATTGTCTACTCTTGATTTCCCCTCTTGGTTCTTTTTTTTTCTAGCCACTCTTAATTTCTACAATATACTAACAAAATTATTAGTATTATAGTGAAGAAATGTGTATTAACTATGTCATGTTTCCATTCATTCTTCATTGGAGATGATTATATAACCATGGTGGTTGATGGCCATTCCATCATTTCGTTTATGTTCCATCCAAACTGATATCTGATGATTTTTTTTGTGTCAGCAGGAAATAATATTACTACCTCAATGCTAAAGTTTTTAAGCCAGAAATGCTAGAGTGCACCAACCGGTGAATTAATCATAAGCATGACAAGAACATGCTCTCCCTTTTCCAAACAGAAATGAAAATATCTCAGGTTACTGGGGATATTGGAATTAAGGCACGTACCTGGAATCTATCAATCAGCGGAATTGCTCCAGCCAGATCCGGAGGTATGGACATTGACAAAGTTGACGGCGTACTGCAAAACAGTAACCCCAGCTTGTAAATATGGATCACATTCTATCCCACCAAGCAAACACAGCCCAAATTCACAAGACTAACACAGAAGAAAGCAGGGTACCACCTCCTAGTGTCTTCATTTCAAAACAAGCACAAAGCTGGTGGTACCCAACGCATTTAACAAGTAGGGTGGTAGGCCATGGATTACACACAACTAGATATAGTGACATTAACGCAAAATAACATTAAAAAAAATCCCCATCCTCGACTTTCAGCCCAACTTTTCCACTAGGCTGGGAAAACCTTTCGCTGATGATGAAATACAATTACATAAAAAAATCAGAATAACGAACCAATAACGGACTAATCATGCGGCTAATCACAATACCAGAACCGAAACAGCACCGCAATAAGATAAGGCGGGGAGGCTAGCACTCACGGCGGCGCTAAGCTGTAGCCATCGCTGTCGTAGCCGTCGGCGGCGCCGTTGACGGTGGATGCAGCGGAGCCGTGCACCGGCGTGGCGGCCGCCGACGCCGCCTCCGCACCGCCGCTGTTCCGCGCTTGGTGCTGCGCGGGCCCCAGCCCGCCGGCCGCCATCTCCCGCTTCCCTCTCTTCAGGAACTAGTTAGCACCCTTGAAGGAGCCCGAGCTCCGAGACCCGTGCAGCAGCAGCAGCCACCGCCAGGTCAGCAGGCTCCAATCGCCATCACCACAGGCTCAGACCAATTCGGCGACGCCGAGAAACGCAGCCTCAGATGGAGTGAGGCGAGGCGAGGCAAGGCGAACCCCGCCAGCAGAAGCTTGCGGCGAGCTAGCGCCCGACAAATGGAGCGAATCCCAGCAGCAATGCGGGCAGTTTTAAGAGAGACAAAGCAAGCGAGGCGAGCGCGGCGGCCGGCGGGTAGCGCTGTCGACCGGGTCGCCGCCGCGTCCGGCAGGACGAGATCCAAAGAAGGTACGGGAGGACGAGCCGCGGCGTGGTGTGGACTCGGGACTGCGAAGGGGAAGAAGAGAGGGGGGCTCACGAGGGGTGGAACGGCAAGGCGGAGGAGGAGGGCGGGATTAAAGAAATCACGCGCCGAGGTGGCAGGGGAATGAATGAATTTAGGGTGTGCTTGTCTGACAATATTTCAATTTCAGTGCAAAATGTTTTTAAGTTCACTTCAAAAACCGTTTAATAAATTTTAAATTTGACAAATTTTTAATAATTCAAATTCAAAACAATTTTTTAAAAAAAACTAACAGAATAACTTTAGTAAACTTAAAAATAACTTATAAAGTGCATCTATATAAAGAGCTTAAACTTAACGAAATAACTTTGAAAATTTAAAAAAACTTTTTTAAATTTTGAAAATTAACCGTTAAAAAAATTCAAAACTAAAAATATTTTTTTAATATTTTTAAAAACTTTAGGTTAAAGAAGCTACTACTCACTGACCGTTTCACTTGTAAAACACCATTTTCACCGATTTACAGTCGCAAGTCAAAAATAGAATCGTTGAGCCGATTCTCTCTTGAAACGTTTCCCTATTTTGCTTCCTTGAAGTGTGCGTTTCGGGACGAGCCAAACGCAACCTTACTCTCATGATTTTCGTTTTTTGAAGGAGGGCGGCATAAAGAAAAGCGGATGGGCACTGGTGAGGCTTGTGTGGCGGGGCCCGCTGCCAGGCGTGCGGTGTCGCAGGTTGCTGGCCGGTGCGGTTTCATTCTTGCGGCCGGGCGCCGGCGAGGGCGAAATTTTTTTCCTAGCGACGTGACGGCGGTGCGGTAGGAGGCTTGCGTTGCGTCCCGTGGGAGGCGAGCCTGCCGCTGCTTGCCCACCGGCACCGCCATGCCCAACGGGGTCCCGTGAAATTGACAGTTTAGCGCTGCTCTATCAGTGCGTTCGGATGACATTTTTACTGCGTCAGCTGCAGACTCCTTTCTGCTTTTTACTCTTGCCACGTTTACTCCCTCCTGTCTCTAACGTCATTTTGACAAATAACACGGTCTTCGAAATATACCTTTCACCTCTATTTCTTATAAAAATATTTATTAAAAAATATATTTATATTTTTATAAAAATATTTTTAAAAACAAATTTAATTATATAATTTTTATATTTCTAACATTAAACAGTTAAAACTTATTTATAATTTATATTTCTAATATTTGACTAAAATATTATTCAAATCACCTTCTTTTTACCGGAGGGAGTAGTAAACAGCGCAGCTGTAAACTGCAGTAAGAAGTGGAAACGAACGGGCCTTTTGATGCGTGCCGATGAGGGAAAAAAAATCGCTAAAGCACATAAAGAGCTACTCCTCGTTGGGAATGTACAGGCTGTCTCTGCTGATTCCATTCCACGTGTCGCAGTTCGCGAAGTCTTCAGTTTGAACGCCGTCGTTTTCAAATCAAATCCAAAATCAAGAGCCGCGGATTCGTATCTCACTAATGATTTGTTATGCTGTGTTTTTATGTGATTCGATAGTTAATACCGTGTTGCCTAAAATACAAATACAGAAAGCGATCGGTATGAGACAGGATAAAGAGGAGGTCATTGTGATCGTGCCGTTTGGCAGGCAAAACGTCGTCGGTCCGTGGTCGCTACTCGGTCACGCAAGCCAGGCATCCTCATCGGTACTAAACGCATCTGATATCCAAATGCCTTGACACTGCCGGCTCTGTATCCTCCTTTCTCCTTGCGGGCTGAAGAGTGCGCTGGTACAAATAAAGCACGTACTAGTTAGTACCGCGTATAAGTAAAGAGAGTACGCGCTGCGTACAAGTAAAAAGACAACGAAGAAAGCCAGGCCAGAGATACATACTTATCACGTACGTAGTACATGTACGCACACTCCTTCCCCAGTTCCCCGTGCGTGTACCACAATAGAGGGAGGTCCCCAGGGAACTGCTCAAAATTACCCAAGGCTGGTCCATCATCCATAGACGAGGTGCTCTACCAACCATTGGAGCTGGCTTCACACGGGCCCGGACGGCATCCCAAATTCCTAAGGAATAGGCGGCATGTGTTGCAGCATACGAACAGTGGTTCAATTTTGCTCTGCTGTACCGAGAAGGTCTCCCTGCTTCAGAATGCTTCCTCTGAAGAACTGGCGGTGTGCTGTGTGCATGAGACATTGGCACATGAGCCGTGTTAGCATCATGATGTCGTACTAACAAATCAGTTTTTCATTTAGTTTATGTGCATTAGCCCGTAGTTGATTCCGAAACAAACGATAAATTGATGATCATCATGCTACTTGCTTGACCGGATGAGCATCTTTGGACGCCACTTTCTGTCGGATAGCACACACGAGAGTCCTATCCCAGAATTCCTGACGAGATCTAGGCAACGCGACTGCTGCTCATCTCATAGTACTACGTCCCTTTTTGTTTATCTGGTTCGCTTGTTTGTTCCCGTTGGACCTTGGCCTACCATGGGAAAAGGCACATCCAGGCGAGAAGACCAATGTAATGTGTCGATCGGTAGTGCTGGCACCACACATTCAACAACGACGTGATGACTCATGTTAGAGATAATAGAGAAACGACTGATCGGTACACTAACTGACAGAGCAATTAATCATCAGCTGCAAATCACTGTGTGCAATACTTCGATCGGCACTGGCAGGCAGGCAGGTACAAGCCTAAGCTTGCTGCATGTCGTAGTCAAGAAAGCTCAGGAGTTCACTTCAAGACATGCCAAAGACTTGCAGGTTTGGAAGTATTTGCTAGACTCGTAGCTGATCAAGTTTCGCGTTAAATTGAGTGAAAGCGTTCTGTAGCTTGTTGGTGGACTACTGTTTTTCTCTTCTCTGGCTCGCGGTGAAGAGATTAGTGCAGTGTCAGTTCCCAAACGGCAAATGCGAGGAAGAGGCGTGCGGGCGGTGACGGAGCAGTCGACCGCGCAACCGAAACCGCACCAGAAAAAGACGTGCGCACAACAGGCGCAACGGTGCCGGAGGATTCTGGGTTCAGCGACGATGCCGACCCCGAGCCGCGCCCAACAGCGACGAACCATCCGAGCTTAGCTTCCCTTCCCCGTCGCGCGCGGCACGTTTCCGGTGGAAAAGCTTTTCCGGCTTCTCCTGTTGACACCCGTGGCATTCTCTCCGCCGGTCCTGCATCATCAACCCCGGCCCATAGGCCATAGGCCCCATAGTGGGTTTCGGAGTTGGAATCGGACCTGGGCGTCCGGGACGGGTAAAGCAGGTGATTAAGCCGCTAACGACAGTGCACCTAATGATAACAGCAGCTGGATTTGCCGTAACCCCCCTCCCTGATAATAGGGTCGTCGAGCGAGTTTGGCAGGATCTCACCGGGGTGTTGTGGGGACAGCTTGTACCGAGGGGACGTCACGTCCGCTGGAGTATATGGCAAAGCATGACTGGATGAGTGAATAGGCTCAAGTCAGCCCAGCTCGAGGACAGCAACTTCTGGTATGGCGCCGGCGTGCATGCAGGAAGACGACGTCTGCAGGAGCTGGCCTAGCATGCGAAGCCGCAGGCAGAAAAGGTCTCCCACTCTCCCTTCGCCATGCGGCCGATGGCTCCCCTCTTTGGCTGGATGTTTGGGTCGCTTTCGGCGAAACATAGGATCCTCCAGAGGCCGATTCCAGCTTGCAAGCTGCAAGCCTGAAATACCACCACAAAATAACGCCTTCTCTCTTCAAGATGTGCCTGTGCCGTTCGTCCTTTTCTTTCGAGAATGTAGAAGTTCAATCCTTGCACGTGCTCGTCCGGGGTCCAAAGTTGTTTCTTCCCGGCCTCAAACGAATCCAAAGATGTAGCGCTACAGTTGGCCGCATGCTATGGTTCTTGGCCGGTCCCATTTTGGCAACCTTCCGTCCAAATGCAGATACATTTTCAATGCATTGGATGCGAAAACTAATGCTGATTGTCATAGTATTTGATACCAACACACAAATAGGCCTCATCAAAATTGCATTTCAACAGGTTATCACGAATTATAAATAAAATCTTTCAAGAGTATCACCTCATTAAAAAAAAAGGCTCTAACAATACTCTGAGCAGGCGCTAACCTATTCCCACCACTTTGGTTCATCATTCCGTCAGGCACTACGCCAATCCCTACTCTCAATCCGCCCATTTATTTATGCAACGGTGAAGCTAGTCTATAAACCCAATCAGCAGTTCATGAAAGAACTCTTTAAAAAAATTGAAAGAAAGCCTACCACTGCCTGTGGATGGACACAAAGGTCAATGCTGTTTCAAGTTCAGAAGAGCTTTCCGCAAACCCTCCATCACATATTGAATCTTATCAGACATCTTCTGGTAAAGCCATCTCTGAGCAGCCTCATCTAGCCCATCATGTGTGATAGTTGGCCATCCCTCTCTTTCATATGATGAATCACGGGGTACCATTGATGCTTCCTGCTTCAAGCCTGCCAGATCAAACTCTATTGGCTCTCCAACAATGATATTTATTTCCTTGTTGCAGAGTGGCACTGGTGGCCGCCGTCCAAAGAATAATTTCTCTGGCATGACCTGGAAGTAATGGCAAACCAAACTCCTAAGGATATTTCAGAAAGAATGTTACATTTTTATGTAACACTATCTGATGTCTTCTATGTAGTGCAACAATGAGACACATATCATGTTACAAGGATATAAGATAATAATATCCCAGTACCTTTTCAAAACCAGAGTGAACAATTGGCAAAAGTACTGGAGTTACAGGTGCTCGGACAATAAGACTGGCAGTTCCCCACTTTATTCTTCTAATTGGCTGATGATTTTGCTCTATTTTTCCTTCAGGGAATGAATGCAACTGTTTGAATATATCATAACAAAGTTTGGAATTAAGTAAAGGCCGATCTATAAATAGTGATATGCGATTGTTAATCACAGAATGATTGGTGCTGCATTGAAGAAAATGTCATACCCAGCCTCCATTGCTAAGTACTCCAAGGGCTTCATTCATATGGTCTTGATAGATTCCAGCTCCTCTAGTGATCGGTATGCATTTTCCTGTACATTAGTATTTTGTCAAGGATCAGATTATAAGATGCATAAGGATCCCAACATCATATCTTAAAAGCATGTGGGATAAAAAAAAATATTAGTAAGCATGGAAAAGACATCATGCACCAATCTTTTAAATAACAGCTGAACTAGAAATAACAGATGTGTTATGCTACAAAAGTACAGTTGCCTTTCAACCACAAAATACACCCCAGTATATCATTCCTACTTAAAAACTATACATACCTCCCCCTAAGAAACATGTCACAGTTAGCATGCAGAGTACCACACTACCACAAGACCTCAGAAATGAGCACAAGAATGCCAAAGAGATAACAAAGAAGCATACAAAGGCTCACCAAGTCGAAACATGTAAGACATGACTACATTCTTGAAGCATATATCTTCTGCAGTCAGTACCCACCTTCCAAGCTTTGCATTTGTAGTTGGAAAACCCTTGAATCCCCACATAAGCGGGTCATCCATCCTGATAGAAACAAGTATGAAATAACCTCAAGGTCATCATAATTGCAGAAAATAAAAATTATATACAGCAAAAGACTTTACATGGTAAATAAACTCACAATAACTGTGGCGCTGATATGTACCACGTGTAGAATATGGAAATATGATGGAACAACGCATACAATAAGGTAGATCCTTGCCCTTCCATAGGCATTCTGTGGCAAAAGCCATTGTAGTTTGCCTAAATGTCTCTAAAGTACCATGGTTGTCAATTGTAGGATGCAGGGGAGCGTTTCAGTACCACACATCTAGCTTACACAGGGACAATGACTATCATTTAGTACAAAACAAACGCTCGCAATTCACTCATCCATACATGCTAATCTGAAATCCACTGCAGGTTGTTGATCCAAATCAACATAAGCCCCATCGCTTAGTGGTCTGCAATGCTGGCGTAAATTTCACAAAGCAGCGTTCAGTCTAAACGGCCAGACTTTACAATCAAAAGCTAAAATTACGACAGATCAAGCCCACCTTTCAATACAAGGCACTTCCGATCTCTACTGCAATATCCAGCATCGAGGCTAAAACATGGGGGGCGCGAGGTAAGCGAGGCAGGTAGGCCGGCATACGTGGACATGTGGTTGCTGACGGTGAGGAGCGGCGTGCCGGGAGGCCGCGCCGTGACGAGCCGGAGGAGGGCGTCGGCGTTGTGGACGGTGGTGGTGTTGAGCATGGAGGCGTACACCTT